>DF364541.1:9967-29624 GCA_000787875.1 Solanum virginianum | reverse complement strand
GCACCCTCTCATTGGTAAATCTCTTTTTGGAGGCATTGGATGACCCTTGGCCTTAGAACTTGTGGCCTTGAGGAAATCGGCCACCCTTGAAATTTTGGAATCCACTTTGGAAACGAGCCCTCTAGACTCACCACGCCTTTACTTTCTAAGCTTTTGCCCCTCCAATTGTTCGGCATATATCATGATGCGGGACAACTCCATATTACCTACTAAAATAGCAATCCGGCACTCCTCATTCACCAAGTTGGATACACTCGACACAAATTTGTTCATCCTTGACCTTGTCTCGGCAACTAATTGTGGGGCATACTTGGAGAGTTGGTTGAACATGAGCGCATATTCCCCCACACTCATAGACCCTTGCTTTAGATTCATAAATTCCATTATCTTCGCCACCCTTAGCTCAATAGGAAAGAACTAGTTGAGAAATGTCATTTTGAGTTCTTCCCAATGGATAGCATCACATTCCCCTTCTCCATCTTCCATTGAGTGAACCATATTTAAGCCACCCTTTTAAGTTGGTAGGCCGCCAACTCCACTTTTTCCTCCAAATTAACCCCAATAAAGGACAACTCCTTATACACCTCATCAATGAATTCTTGGGGTCCTCATTGACCTTTGACCCATGGAACTCTAGTAGATTCATCCTAGTAAAATCTGTCACCCTTGAGGACAAAGTAGGAGCATAAGGGGCTTAGGCCCCTTTGTTGATTTAGTTGGTCATATCATGAGCCAACATTGCAATAGCATCTCAGAATTTTCTTGGCCTACCCCTCCTTCTTGAGGAGCCTACGAAGCGAGAGGAGCTGGTTGCTCCACGGGTGTATGAGATTTTCTTCATCTTGGAATCGACATAATCTAGAATATCAAAGAATATTCATTAGGGGAAAGCCTTACCTTACCTTCTATAGCATGACATAGATCATGAAGAAGGGAAACATTTCCTAAAATGCCTTATAGCCTCTTACTCATAGGGAATAAGCCTTAGATGACTTGTATCTATTGCATGACATAGATCATGAAAAAGAGAAACATTTCCTAAAATGCCTCATAGCCTCCCATTCATAGTTGTGACGCGCTTCATATCCATGACCAAGACTCTAATCGACGTGGTGTGTTGGATTCCGAGGACCATTAACAACCTAATACTCTAATACCAAGTTTGTCTCGATGTCACAATCCAAGCCTAAGGCCTAGATGTAACACGATGGATGGCAAACCCGAAGGGACCCCAACCAAGCCTCTTAACATATCATTACACATCCTTCATCGAGGAAGCAATAATATAACAACAAGAGATAATAAATAGGGATAATCTAGGCTAAGGGGCATCTTTCCTATGAAAGAGTATCAAAGAGTCAAGCTCACAGTATATACATAAAATATCCAATAATACCTTTAACCATAGCACTTAGCGGGGGCCAAGACAAGCAACCGGGCTCACCCTCATAGGCAAGTATACAAATAAAAAGGAAAGAATCTTTGTACATAGCATAGATCAAAGTCAATGTCCCCAAAGTTGAAGACTCACCACTTGCTTTGCAGAGAAATTGTACTAGCTACGTGGACGAGGAGGATGATCAAATGGGGCTATGGTCCCTACAAAGTGACATCATGTAGGCATAGAGTAAGTGGTAGTATATTTGAATGTACTAATTATGTAGGATGCAATGCAACGGTAGATAAGCAACATAGTCAAAATGTATAATTATGCAATAGATGAACATATAACAATATGTCATGTATGAATGATACTTGAAGTAAATATACTTGTATATAGAACATATTACATGTGTAGGAAGAGACCATTATGAGTAAATATCTAAGGCCTACCACCTCCTTGGTGAGGTGATTGAGGTACAAACCCCCCCCTCTCAATATGGTTGCACAGACCTACTACCTCATGAGCGAGGCAATTGAGGTACAATCCCCAACAACGAGGCGATTGAGGTACAAATCCCCCAACAAGGTTGCATAGGCCTACTACCTCCCGAGTGAGGCAATTGAGGTAACCCCCCAACAAGGTTGCATGGGCCTACTACCTCCCGAGCGAGGCAATTGAGGTATAAATCCCCCTAACAAGGTTGCACGGTCCTACTACCTCCAGAGCAAGAAATTAAGGTACGAACCCCCCAACAAGGTTGCACGGGCTTACTACCTCCCGAGCTAGGGAATTGATGTACAAACATCCCAACAAGGTTGCACGGGCCTACTACCTCCAGAGCGAGGCAATTGATCAACTTCCAACACTATAGATACTTTTCATGAAATCCACATATTTATATCATCTTTTCATCCTCATAAAGTCATACAAGTCATAGGTCATCAATAGGACATTAATGGCTCAAGAACTCTAAATTAGATATTTTATCAAATACTTGGTGGGTGTGTAATGCTAGTGTAAGACTATGCAGTTAAAGAGTGAAATCATGCAAAAAATCTTAAAGTAAATTATCCTACCAATACTTGGTAATATTATCATACAATATACTTCAAGACCCTTCATCAAATCTCAAGATAGATCAAAGATTCATAGCTCAAAACATGCTAAAAGAGTCATGCTTTTACAAAACCCCAATATAGTTCATAGTCAAATTCATAGTAGAAAACTCATATATAAAATCAACTTTTTTAAGTAACTTTTTATTAAAAATAATATATGTCACGGATAAGTACAAGCAAGGAGGGCTAGACTTTACCTTACCAATCCTAATGAAGTATTGAAACTTTATTAATTAACAAGCATAAAGAAACTAAGGGCTAAAGAGAACTAAGTATTTTACGATCACCACAGAGTTTGTTATATACTCTATGATGATACTACAAATAAGAATGCTTAGATAATGCAAAAATATAAAAGCCAAGAAAAAAGTTGAGCTTTCAAACTCAAACTTCCTATTATCAATGTAGAAATTAAAAAAGAATGCTTTGATAATAAAAAACATATAAAAGTCAAGAAGAAAATTGAGCTTTTAAACTCAATCTTCCTATTACCAATGTATAACTTAAAAAGGATAGATTGGCCGTCTAAAATAACCTGAAATATTTTTCTCTTGTCTTCTTCTTCAAATATGTCCAAAAACAATTGATAGTTCATTATTTCTTATTAGATTTATTGAATCTTTCTGAAGCTATTGACACTGTCATATGATTTTGCTTTACCAGTCGCATTGGTAGGTGTCTTGGAACAAACTCTCCGATCACTTTACCATCCCAACTTTTTTGTGTTTTCTTTTTTATTTTGTGCTTCCACTTCTTTGTTGCATAGGTGAGATATCTCCATCCCCAGCTACTTTATCAAAGCATATGTCTAACATATTATCTTTCTCATCATCGTCAAAGAAATCCTCGCCATTATTTTGATATTCTTCATCTTTAGCTTGTTCGACCCATGTCATAGACTTGGATGAAACCTCATTAATTACATGAATTATATCATTATTCATTTGTTTAAGCTGCTCCTTTCTCATCTTGGTCGAGGTTTGTTGAAAAGAAATTTGACCATCTTGATCATTTTCTTCTTATGGCCTACTTACATCAATTTCTTTTATAGGCGATGAATTACTAAACCCATGTGTAGGAGAAGAAGCTTCACATTGTGAAGTATCCATACTATAGTCCTGCTGTTGTTTACTAGTAACCGATAATGGTAAAAAAATATTTTGAGTTGGTAACTTTAAATTTTCAATCTCACCTTTTTCACGGCTCGAATAATTACGTTGATTAGTAGAGGAGGATATATGTCTACCAACTGCATTTTTATATGCAACCACAGTCCAATTTTCAACTTTATTATCTTCTTCATTGCTATAATTTTTAGTTTGAAAATTAGTACATTTATCAGTTGTTAGCCACCCTTGTTCATCATTGACCTGTCTAGGAAGATTGACCTTACACAACTCCAAATTTTCAACAACATCCCCATCTTCTGTAACAGATATATTTTGCCTTAAATCAGCTATCGATGCCTCTTTCACCATTAACAATGTATGATCCACTGATTTTGATGCTACATAGTAGCTAAGTTATAGTTATCATCTGTTGCACCTCTTTTTTGAGGTACTTGTTGTCCCAAATTGGCATTTGATGCATCAATCAAATTAGTGGCATTATCATGGACTTCAACTGTAGCATTTTCCATAGCCTTGCCAGCATTTAAATTGGTTGAAACTAGTTCCTTTGTAGAAGATAGTTTAGCCATTTGGTTTTCAGCCCTCTTTGCATTCAAGAATACTCTTGCATCCCCTTTTAGTTGCTCAACATTGTTAACCTCAAGAGAAGGTTGTACAAGACCTTCTTGACCATCGGATTTGTATTTATGCCGATAAAAATTCATCCCATGTCCTTGATGTTTGCAAACCATACAGTACAAGGGCAGAGCATCATACATGACTTTTTGGTATTGTTCCAATACTTTCCCAGTTTTCTTACCCAAGTAACATAATTTAATCCTTTTTGGATGCTTGTCTAGAAGATCAAGCAAAACCTTCACTCTAGCTGTACTTGGTCTCAATCTAACCTATGTCGCTTTATCAATTGCCAGAGGTTTTCCAATAGCTGAAGCAGTGGATAATAAAGCTTTTGTTGCAAACATACTAGGTGGAAGGCTTGGAAAACAAATTCATGTTAAAGCTAGAGAGGTTTCTTCCTTAGGATTAAACCATTGTGACCATGGAAATACCCTATATAAGAATTCTTCGCTTTTGAATTTCAAATAACGTACCTGAGTAGAAAGTGCTGCTACAAAGTCCTCAAATTAGTCTAATCGAATTAAGAAGTATCTATAGGAAAGCCAACCTACCAAATAGTTGCCTTTGATGCCAAGTTGCTTGGATATTAGGTTGCGAATATCATTCAGATCAGGATGACCATAAGAGAATTTGATAACTATCTCTTGGTGTAAACCTTCTTCTCTTTTGAATTTAGCAACCTCTTCCATAGTAAATTTGATAGTAGGTTCCCCATAGATCAACTCAGTTGGATTTAAAATTATTTTGGTTATGGAATGAAAAGATGAATTAGCATGAAGAAGAAGAATGCATAATTAATCTTAGAAGACATGTCTCCCACAGCTTGAGGCTGGGGAGAGAGGGTGCTGCCATGGAAGATTCAAAGCTCCATGAAGAGACCGACTAGGGTTAAAAGAGAGAGAAAAAGGGGATTTTCAGCCAGTAACATTCACCTCGTAATAATATAAAATCAACTTAGAAACATGTATTTTAGGTAAAAAGGAAGCTTGGGCAACTTGGGTGAAATGACCTAATAGTTGAAACTCACATACCTTGACTTTGGGGAATCTTTAAAGAAGATTGGGAATGAAAACTTGAGGCTTGAATGAGAACCTTAAGATCCAGATTAAGTTTAGGGACTTGAATTTAGGGTGAAATATTTGTCTAAGTGTTTGAGTGAGTATTGGGAATGCTTAGTATGATATGAGGGTGAAATATGACTAAGTATAGGTATTTTCACATATGAGAGGACTTAGGCCCAAGACTCAAAAGTCTTTAGATCGAGATAGAAAACTGGAAACATTTTTACATTGTGGCATATCGCGCTAGGGGCGCGGATCGTCATTGGAAATCACATTTTTGCAATTTTTATATTTTGATATTGTTTCACTATAATTGGGGTTAGACCTATTTTCCACTCCATTTGACCCCCTGGTCAAGAATATAAAGTCAGATTTTCGATATCATGCACAAATTTTAAGATATATGGAAATTATGATTTTAGATACTTTCGAGGCACATTTTCGAGTAATTTTTGGGGTTGTTTCATATCAGGACTTAAAGGAGATGTATTGGTGGCATGGTATGAACAAGGACATAGCCAAGTTTGTATCTGAATGCCCAAATTTTCAACAAGTGAAAGTAGAGCACCAAAGGCCCGGTAGGTTGCCTCAAGATATTGAGATTCCTATTTGAAAGTGGGAGGATGTGAGTATGGACTTTGTGATTGGGTTCCCTTGGACTCAAAATCAATTTGATTCCATATGGGTTATCATCGACCGATGATAAAGTTGGTTAAGACTACTTTTGATGATGAGAGTATGCAAGGTTGTACATCCGAGAGTTGGTAAGGTTGCATAGTGTGCCTAGGTCTATCATATCGGAGCGGGGTACCCAATTTGCTTCTCATTTTTGGAAGTCATTTTAAAAGGGACTTGGTACTAAAGTCAAGCTAAGCACCGCTTTTCATCCTCAAACCGATGGATAAGACGAGAGGACAATTGAAACCTTGAAGGATATGTTGAGGGCTTGTGTGTTGGATTTCAAGGGTAATTGGGATGACCATCTTTCACTCATTAAGTTTTCCTATAATAAGAGCTACCATACTAGCATTAGTATGACACCATTTGAGGTTTTGTATGGTAGCAGGTCTAGGTCTCTAGTAGGGTGGTTTGAGTAGGGGGAAGAAGCCTTGATTGGCCCAGACTTGATGATGGAGGCTATAGATAAAATGAAGTTGATTAGGGAGAGGTTGAAGATAGCCCAAAGTCGCCAAAAGTCTTATTCGGATGTTAAGAAGAGGGACCTTGAATTCCACATTAGAGATTGGGTATTTGTGAAAGTCTCACCTATGAAGGGAGTGATGCATTTTGGCAAAAAAGGCAAGTTAGTCCTCGGTATGTAGGCCTTTATGAGGTTATTTAGCAGATTGGGGATGTGGCCTATAGGGTGAAGTTACCCCAAATTTAAGTTCTATCCACCCGGTCTTTCCATGTGTCTATGTTGAGAAAGATAGTCGGTGATCCTAGCACTATTGTGTCTTTGGAAAGTATTGAGGTAAAGGAGAACTTGTCGTATGATGAGGTTCTAGTGGATATTTTGGATAGACAAATTAGACGACTTCGTAACAAGGATGTAGCTTCGATAAAGGTACTTTAGAGGAACTAATATATGGAGAGTGCTACATAGGAGGCGGAGTTAGACATGATGAAATAATATTCCCATCTTTTTCAATCTACTCAAGCCTAAGGTATTAGATTCTTCCCTTTCTAATTGGTCTCAGTCCTTTCATTCTTGAGTCTCATGGCATGACATGCTTACACGTGCAATAAAATGATTTTTATGATGTTTTGAATGATTTTATTACATTTCGGCATGAGTTTAATGTCTTTATGATTTTCTAATGATGAACTATGTATGGTATTATCTGTTTGGAAGTTTCATTTTCTAATTCAAGCCTTTTAAGCCTTGTTCTTGCATATTTGAGGACATATGTTCTCAAGGGAGAGATGATGTAATGACCTGGATATCGTACGACATCATCGACACTTGAAAATTTCGCTTTGGACAAAATTTGGACCAAGTGTCGTCCCAAGGAGGACTACACGAGCCGTGTGCCTTGACACTGGCCATGTGACACCCAGTGGTACCACACTTAGCCTTGAATTTTGGAGTTTTGGGATTTTTGGCCAAGTCATGGGGTACGGCCAGATATCGGGCCATGTGGCTTACCACTAGCCGTGGGGCTAGCTGTATGGCCTTCAAGGTGGGAAAAGTTTTGCGTGTTGCTTAGCTTGTGGCATGAAAGATCAAGTTTTGACTAAGGTTGGTGAGGTCTCACTAGACGTATGGCTAGCCATGGGAGCTCTCTTTCCATCAAAATTCTTCAAGTGTTAGGGTACGAGCATCCACACGGACCATGTGGTTCCACACGACCCATGGTGCCCTCCGTATGGGTGAACTTTACTTAGAAAATTCTAAGTGTTAAATCAAGGTTTCAATTTCCAAAATTTTGTCTAAGTGGGGGGAGGGGGGCAAGGGTACGGGCCATGGTGAGCCACACGACCCGTACACCCTTCCATGGTGTGGTTACGAATAATTTTTCCTTCCGTCTCATTAATAGCATTTTGGTAAATTTAATTTATTCTAATGACTTTTTGGGACTTCTTATGCTATCTTAAGGTTTCCTAATAACCTAAAACTCTTTTCAAATTATTCAAACTCATTCTCTTATTCTACACTCACTCAAAACTCCTCTCAAGAACACTTGTGGGAATTCAAGCTTGAGATTCAAGACTAACTCAATTCTTCTTCAAATTCTCTTGGGATTTCTTCATTGGGCCTAGATCTTTGGTTCCTTTCAACCAAAGAGACCCAAAACTTTTCTAGCACTTTTCATGAATTTTACTCACTTTAAAGTTAGATTTTCAACTGTCTTACTTATTAAATTCAATTAGTGTATGGGTTATACTTATTTGATGATTTTAAGTTGATTTAAACTATAATATAATGATTTACATTGGAATTATGCATTATGAATATGCATGTCCCCATTTTAAGGCTTGTTTATGCATGGATAATTATATTATGATTTTAAATGTGGATTTAATTGTGTTTTCACTTGAATTTCATATCAAATTATTGATTTTAGATTGAATCTTAATTACCCATGCTTTCCTCATATCATTTATGACATTTTATTAATGAGATTGGATTATTATAGAAATTATGAAGCGGGTTAAGCTCAATTATGATCTATGATATGATTTGGATAAGATATGGGTTATGACAAGAATGTGATCACATATATGTCTATGATTATGGCTCTTGGAGCATTTTGGGTGCTTGCACCATTTTGTATATGTGAATGGGCTATTCCTATGTTGTACTATCACTATGAATTATGATTTTGGCATTTGAGCGTAAGTATGCATTGTTATGAATGGTGTTTGGCTTTTAAGCCTAAGGATGTATTGAAATGATTTTGAAAATGACTATTATCTCTTTGAAAGCATGTATATGTATACGTATAAGTATTCTTGTGGGATGACGACTTAGCACCGATGGATTGGGGCCGCTAGGGCTATCCCCAAGGGCCCTCTCCATTTCCTTGAACTCTGTGCCTAGTATAGGATCCTTTTCGAAATGGGGTTGCCTGTAAGAAAAGATGCCTCCGAAATAGGGTTGCTCGTAAGGAGAAGAAATGATATGATATAATATGATATGATATATGTGAAAATCATATCCGCAATGGGGTTGCTCGTAAGGAAGGTTACTTCATACGAAATGGGGTTGCCCATAAGGTGAAGTATGGTTTACCTTTGGCAAGTCAACCACCTCTTTACTAATGAGGAAATTTCATCGGGATTCCAAGTAATAGCTTGTTTGGTCTTACTTATGTCGGTTGAGGTCATATTCCCACTATATATGAGCATCATTTACACTTCAAGCATCATGAATTTCATGACATCTTGTTATATTACACTCCTTGCTATATATTCTTTCTATATCATGTGCCCTTGTCATCTAATATTGAAATAAAGGTTGGTAAGTTACATGCATTGTATCCTGCATCTTAGTACATTCAAACGTATTAGCGCATACTCTTGCCTACATGATCTCACCATGTAAGGACCGAGGACTTGGATTATCCACCGTACGATGCCTAACCCAGATCGCAAATTTGATTGTATTGGTGAGTTCTATCTTCCAAGGACGAGCCACCATCCTTCTACCTAAGTTATCTTTTATCTTTTATATTTACTTTAAGGGTGAGCTTGGGGTATGTCTTGGCCCCCGACCTATCTTATGTTAGAGGCATCGTTGGATACCTTGTAAACTTCTTTACGTTATATGCCATGTGTTGTGGATGGAGTCTATGTTATGCCTTGGTTACCTATTGGCTATCGTTATGTGATTTAGTTATGAGACTTGCATTTTGATTATATGTTATGATGGAAAGATCTTAAGTCCGGAATTTCCCCCATAGCGTAAGTCATACTTATCCGCCCCTTAGTCACTATGTGCTATGTGCTATGTGAACTCATGCTAATCCATTTCCCTAATATGTCCCCATAGTATGAATCCTACTTTCCCGTCCCTTAGAACTATGTGTTTACTTTTGAATGCGCTTTTGAACTGATGATGTAGATTTTGGTACTTTGAGGCTTATTTGGGGACTCTCGGATTCCCATTTGCCATGTCACTCCTAGACCCTAGGTTCAGATCATGACAATAAAATCACTGCATGTATTATATTATAACGTTTATTATAATAAAAGTATTTTTTTAATATAGAGAGATATAGATTGTTGGATTTCTTTTAAGGCAAGGCAAGCTTTTCTAGATTTTATAAAATCCATTTGTTTTTATATCCTCATTTGAATTCCGTTTAGATTAGCTGAAAAAAATAACTTTTAAAAAGTATTTTAGAAGTACTTTTTAAAGTGCTGAAATTTACTTGAAAAATAAGCAGTTACGTATTTGGATAAAAATGTTTTAGCAAAAAAAAAGTTGTTGACGTGTTTGGCACATCAGTGCTGTTAAATATTTTTTTAATTAAAAATGTCTGAAATATTCTTCAAACTATTAACATTATTCAAACTGATTACTTTAAGTTTTTCTATTTGAAAAAATAAAATAAAGTAAACTAAATTTATATTTTAATTCAAGATCAATATAAATTTATTATTTAAGTAAATTTTATATACACAATTTATTTTTAATTAGTTTAATTAGAGCAATGATGAGAAGAGCAACGAGAAGAGCGTAGGAGTGTTGGGAATATGAAAAAATATTTAGGATAAAAAGGTAATTTTTTAGGTCAAACTATAACAACTTATAAGCCAAAAAATAAAAGTTAGAGGATGTTGTTTTAAACTTTTAACTTATTTTAAGTAATTTTAAATTTTTTTTACGCTATTTTTAAAATTATTAAACACTTTTTTAAGCTAAAAAGGACTTAAAAACTAATTTGATCAGCTTTTAACCCCATTCAAATATCCTCTTCAAAAGCTAGTCTACTTCTCTAAAAAGTAGATGTTTAATCTTGCTTTTCTAGATTTAAAAAAAATAAAATCCATTTGTTTTTATACCCTCATTTGAATTCCCTATTAGTCTACTGCTCTAACAAGTAGATGTTTTTATCTGGTAATAGCTTATTTTTATTAAGTTTAGTATATTTTTTATGTTAATAATGCTACTTTCTATTTTGCTTGAGATTGACCACTCTTGTTTGTCCATCAAATAAATCGTCAAATCTTTTTATAACAATTATTTTTTATATAATAATATTTTATTATATAGCAATCAAGTTTCTTTTTTGAAATCTTTTTCCACTGTTGTTATATTATATATCCAATACAAAACTATTTTATTATAACAATTAAAAAAATATTCAGATAAATAACGGTACTATAGAGATATTTGATTCTATGACAAATGTAGATTGAAGGTTTTAAATAGGAGTATATGGATCATTGGAACATAGGATTCCATGGATTATGGAATGTTATTGCACACATTCTTATTATGCTATTCCATTTTAAAAAAAAAAAATTAAAAATACGTAAAAAGAAATTAGTGTCGGAGAATCAAATTCTTTCAATGGCTTCAATTTCAAGTTTAAAGGCATAGCTCCATTTGAAATCATGTAAATTAGCACTCTTCAAATACTCCCTCCATTCCAAATTAGTAGAATTTTTAATGTTTTATTCACTATTCAAAATAAATGAATTATTCAAAGTACAAGAAGAATATTTGAAATTCTTTTCATATTTGTCCTTTCATTTATTGAAGTTTTATATTTTCTAGGAGAGAAAAACTACGTTACATATTTGTTGGAATTTTTTCATATTTGTCCTTTCTTTCAATAGTGAAAAGTATGATTTACATTTTGTATTTGAATATTTTTCTTAATATATATGCATTAACTCACAAATTTAATTAAAATAGGATGGAAGGAGTATTAACTGTCTATTTAAGTACGTGCATCACATATTTAAGTCAAATCATGTTAAGTAATTATGCATCCATTAATTTGATATAAATATCTCTTTAATTACTATAAGAAAGTCAATCTATGTTCATGGACCAATATAATGTGTAATCTATGATTTAATCCAAAGTTTATTTTTTGGCTTGCATTTTGTATATATATTAAAAATTAATTATAAAAGTAAATTTTTAATTACTATGGCAGAATCCCTATCTATTAACATAGAAATTCAAATTTTAAATTCACTTCTATTATGCTAGCAAATCATCATATACTAAAAAAATCTTATCCTCTTTTTGTGATTGGTACATGACAACTTTTAGTACTATCCAACAATTTAATAAATAAAATTCGAGGGCATTAAAAGCAAGAATAAACGAACAATTTTGATAAAAAGTTGGTCTTTAGACCCAAGATTTTATGTGTCTTTGAACCAATTATTATTATCATAATAATAGAGAGGAATAAAAGTGTAGAATATTTATGTCTAATCACCCTCTCCGGCAACGGCGGCGGTGGAGGGTTACTTATGTTTATTTGAACTTAATAATTTTAACTTAAATTATCAAAATAATTATTAAAAGAATAAAAATTAATTTTGAATTAGATAGTCAAATAAGTTATAATAGAATCTTGAAAATAAATTTATAAAGTTCAAATCTTGAATATGCACATTCTTCCACTGTTAAACCTTATTTATTTTTATTAAAATAAAAAAAATTGAATACATAATGATTAAAATGTTTTATCTCTAAATCTAATGATTAAAATGTTTTATCTCTGAAGCTAAGTACTGAATAATCAAAACTTTTTACTTTCAATATTTATATATGTATAATTTATTTATTTGAAAACATATAATATATACTATTCAATTAAAAAAACACTAATTAAATATTAAAAAAATATAAAATTAAAATATTTTGTGTTCACTAATTGCAATGGAGATGGTTTGCAGAGGTGGCAATGATTGGTGGTAGAGATAGTTGTGATGGTGGTGGGATTACAACAACTGTCATAATGGTAACAATTAATAGTTATGGTTGTGACGATGAAGTTTGTTAATGGTAGTATTTGATAGAGCTGACGGTGGTGGATAAAAAATATATGGTGGTTGATGATGTGTTAATTAAGATTCGGTATTAGTTGGCGATGATGCTAGTTGCAATGGTGGAATCAGTTGATAGTAGAGACACAGTGATAATAGCGGTTAGAATGTATTAATTAAAATAATTATTGGATTAGAATTTAATCTACCTAATACAATATTTGGTTGCATAATGCAAATCAGACATATCTAATCCATGGATAACTTAATACGTCATATGTGGTCTTATCTAATACCAAGGATATCTAGGGATTACTAATTTCGGGTTTAGTAATCTTTGGATACGAATATAAAATGATTTAACTACCCTTTAAAATAAAAACTAACAATTTGTTTTAATAAATTACTTTAGAGTACATGTGTTGCACGTATACATTGCGTCAATTCATATAAAACGATAAGATAAATAATCTAGATTATAAAAAATTATTTAATGATACACTGCATGCAATTTTTTAATAAATAATGAAAAAAATATAGAAGTACCTAAGACCAAATTTAAATTGAATTTAAAATATGAAGTAGGATTAATTACAACAAAAGAAGAAGTCATGCCACTCGTACGATAGTAGTGGTTTTTATTTTGCCAAAAACTTATGAAAATTTATATTAACAATTTAACATTATATTTTTATCATATATTTTACTCTAATTATATATTCTAGGATTCCTTAATCTTTAAAATAGTTTTCTCTTATTGTATATTTTAGAAATCTCTAATTATTAATTATTCTAATACCTCTTATCATATATTTTAGGACTCGTTAACTTTTAAACTAATATTTTTCTCTTATCATATATTTCAGGATTCCTTAATTTTAAAATATATTTTTTCTTTTATTATATATTTTAGTACCCCTTAATTTAAATATTATAAAGATATTCAAATAATAATTTGAGAAAATAGTAAATAACTATTTTATTTATTATAATGTCCTTTAATGAAGGACAAAATTGTGTTAAGTTCAATCAATATTTTTAAGAACTTTCATCTTTTAATATAGTATAGATAGATAAGGATTATGATTCTTTATTTTTTTAAAGGGACTATGATTTTTTTAAAGAAAAATGATAAACATGCTGACAAAATTATTTTTGTTCTAGCTAGTTAGAAGGCTACAAAAAAAATATTATCTAACAATTATCTACATGAAATATAAAATTTCATAATAATTCAAGGGTATAATTGAAAAGAAATTCTTGATAGAGTTTTAAATCAAACACCAAAATAGATGGAAAGCAATGAACAAAATGCTTGATAAAAAATTTTTACATTACTAATCCATGCATTGTCCATCTTTATACCAAACGGCCCATTAGACAGTAATACTTTACTAAAAAGAGGTGACAGTCTTAATCTAGCAGCAATGATTTAGAGCAAGCCTTTGTTGATTGATGTAAATTTTATTATTTTTACTAATAGTGATTTATAGGTACCCACCCTTCCACTACTTTTGAATATATGAGAAATACTATTAAAGAGACCTGTTTCTATATCCATCAAATTATCTATTTGCTTGACCTGTTCCATATAACCATATAGTCGAAGTTGATGTAAGTCATTTCAGTTTCTTAATTGTTAGTTGTTCTAAAGATGTTTGCACGGATATTGGCATATTTGATTATTTTGTAATAGACAGTGATATA
Organism: Solanum virginianum; assembly: GCA_000787875.1. Lineage (NCBI taxonomy): Eukaryota > Viridiplantae > Streptophyta > Magnoliopsida > Solanales > Solanaceae > Solanum > Solanum virginianum. Next base: position 15,145 of record DF364541.1, on the reverse strand, counting down.
AATAAATGATTAGATATGATTAGGATGTTTACGATTTGGATAAAAACTGATCCAAATCGATTTTATTTGTGTTTGGTTTGGTTTGATTTTAGTTTTAAAAAAATTGATAGTGCTTGGTTTGAGTTTGGATTTATTTGGAAAAATCGAAGAAATAACCAAACCGAACCGACAAATTATATTCATATATTTTATAATTACTAGTTTAGAGTACGTGCGATGCACGTGTGTGTCACGACAATATAAAATATTACATATAAAAATAATAAAGAATATATTATAAGAGATGCAATAATATATTTATTTAAATAAAAGATATATTTTTCTAATTTTAGTATACGTGTGTCGTTAAATTTATATATTTTTAAAAAGTTTTCTTTTTTAGAAAGCTAAATCAATTAATTATTTTAATAAATCACTTTGATCACTTTTTAAAAAAATTACTTTGATCCTTAAAGAGATACATTATTTTGGTTTAGATAAATTATGGAAAGAAATGTAAGAGAGATGGGGATTTATATTATATCACTTTGATCCTTAAAGAGAAATATTATTTCTATATATATATATATATAGACACACACATATTCTACGATTCAGCCTAAATTTTTGTATAGAAGTATATTATATAACTAATTTTATTAAGTACGACGCACAAATTAATGTAGACTAGCTTTTGAAAGCAAAAAAAAAATTATATGTTAAGTCTCTTACAGATATACCTCAATATGAAACTTAGAATATCACTTGAGATTTTCAATCTCAAAGTGAACTCATAATTTAGCAAACATAAACTAACAATTAAAGAATATGAATCAACTAAAATAAAATTAAAAATAAAATCTAAAAATGCTATTAGAAAAACACATAAAAAAGATCACACAATTAGATTATACCCAAAAAAAAAAAGATGAAGACTCATAAAATTACTTGGATAGTTATTTGAGTATTCCGTAGCATCCTTTTGAACATGTCATCACTGTTTATCTATGATTCTTTTTTCTATTTTAAGTGTAATTTTTATCAAATTATGCTCTATATTTTTGTTAAATTATTGATAGAAAAGGACTTGATATTGTTTTTTTGGTTGGTTAATTAGAACTTTATTAGTATTTAAAGTCCACCAACAACAAAAGCTTTAACAATCAAAATTTATTTTGCATGGGACAGTTGAAATATTATAAAATATTGAATAATATTTAGATGAAATAGTAAATGTCAATTTTTTCTATTATAGAGTTTTTTTATGAAAGCAAAAAGTTCCAACAATATTTCTAAGAATCTTCTTACTTTTAATCTATTAAAATAATTTAATCTAAATACAATATTAACAGAATCATTAAAATAATTAAAATAATTATTTTAATATAAAATAATTAAAATTATCATTAAAGTTATCAATATTTTGATTCAGGCAATAGTAAATCACTAAAAATCGAAGTTTTTTTTACTTTCTTTTTCATTAATTATGCATAAAACTATTTGTTTGGACTTTTTCTTGGATATATACATATATATATTTTTTTAAGGTTTTTTTTAACCTTTTGTTGAACCTTTTTTTAATGACTTTTTTCTTCCTATTTTTTTAAATTACTAAATATTAGAGTTCTTTTTTTTTTTTGGTTAATTATGTAGTATAAAACTATTTATTTGGACTTTATCTAATTGGCTATATACGTTGTTGACTTTTTTTCACGTTTTATTTGGCGTTTTTTTCTTACTTTTCTCTTCCAATTCTTTCCTTTTTGACCTTATTTGCCTATTCTTTTGGACATTTTTTAAAAACCTTTTTTGGCTTATTTATTTTTGAATCAAGTGTATTTTAGCTAGAAAAAGATTCTTGGAATAGAAATATGATCATAATTTTAAAAAATGATTTAATTTTTAATATATTTATCATAATCAAATATTATTAAAATAATGTATATTATTGAAGAAAAACGGTGAAAAGACGATATTGTCTAATGAAGAGTCTTTTAACTATTAATAAGAGTATATAAAAATAAATAAACTATACGCATGTAACTTGTATCACATAACTATAAATAATTATGTAAATATTATTATCTTGCATCATCAAATTTATAAATATGTCATTTTTCTATTCTTATCACATGATGCAAATCAACTTCATATATTTGACAATAACAATAGACAAAATAATTAAATGTACTTCTAATTCTATAGATGACTTTTTTTCCTCATTCGCATTAGAACTTCGATTAAATTTGAATCATATTATAGGACTCATTTAGGGGTAGAGCTCTCAACATGATTTTCACCATATTCAGAGTTCGAACCCGATGCTTCTAATTAAAAATAGAGTAGTATCACCACTGCACTACAACTCATCTTTTGATAATTCTTTGTTCTTCTAATGTTTAGGGGAAAGAATATCTTAATTTATCATAAAGTTTAAATTCATGTCCACTTCCTATCTACCTTAATATGAATTATATTTAATATGTTCATATTCTCTATTACAATATAATATATACTTTAAAGATTAATTTATAGTTCCTTTGAGTAGTAACTGTAGAGTCGTATTCTAAAAGCTCCTCCAATCTTTATATAAACACATATATTACTTCTATGCATGCTAAACAAACAAAATTGACCTCAATTAAAACGCATGTAAATTATAAACCAAGATGCATATAAATTACATTAACGGGATGATATAATATTATCAAAGAGAGAAAAAATATTATTACCGCTAAATTCTTTATTGTATAAGCATATTGTTTTGACATGAATATTAATTTACTCCTTATATAGATAATATTTGTTTAAGTGTTATTGTTCAATTGGAATTAGTATTGAATTGTAGAAGTTTATGTTTTGTGTTAGTTTATTTTAATCCTAATTAGGTAAATTGTTAGTAGAAAAATTTAATTAATCTTTTTTACATATTTTTTGAAGTTTTTTTTTTTTTTGAGTAATTAGACTTTTTTTTTTAAAAAAAACTTTTTATTTGTTGTGGGGCGTCCTTTTTGGACAGTTTTTTTGACCTTTTGTTTTCTTTTTGAAATTCTTTTAATTATTATTATTTGGAAGTTCTTTTAATTATTATTATTTGAAAGTTTTTTTTTATTATTATTTTCTTTCTAGATCAAGTCTATTTAAGTTGAAAAATGATTCTTTGTATAGAAATTTAATCATAATAAGAAAATCTTCTCCATTTTTTATTTTATTATATTTAATATTTAATATTATTAAAATAATAATACAGTAATTAAAAAATAGTGAAAAGACAATTTTGTCTAAGGAGAAGTTTTTTAATGAAGGACAAAAAGTTCAAACAACATTATTAAGGGCTTTCACACTTTTAATATAGTACTAGTTTAGTTTACGTGTGTGTCACGTTAATATTATTAAATTGAATACTATAAATATTTGAAAATCTTTACTATTGTCATAAGAGTATAAATTAATTATTCATTCGATACTCAGAATCCGCATTGAAGTCCAACTAATTTCAATTTCAGACTTGACAGATCTCATTCGGGAATACCACTCTCTACCAAGATTTTTTCCATACCTAGTCTATACAATTCTTAGTAAATGGAACAATAATGGACGACCCTAAACATACATTTAGTTTAAATATAAAATAAATGATATATTTTATGAATAATTTGTATAGTTCTATTTGTTTTATTCAGGATCAAAATAATCATATTTATATTTCATTAAATATTTTTTACCATATAACTTTCTCTTATAATATATTTTAGGATTCCTTAAATTTTTATTTTTTCCTATTACCATATATTTTAGGACTCTTTGATTATTAATTCTCCTAATAGCTCTTACCATAAATAATTTTCTCTTGTCATGTATTTTACGACTCCTTAATTTTTAAAATATGTTTTTCTCTTTCTATATAAAAAATACCATTTTCTCCTTATATTATAGATAATATGTGTTTTAGTATTATTGTTTAATTGAAATTCGAATATGTGTTTTTAGAACTTTATATTTGGTATGTTAGTTTGTTTCAATCCTAAATATTAGGTACATTGTTAGTAGAAAATTTTGAATTTTTTTCATATGTTTTTGGAGTTTTTGTTTTTTTGAACCGTTAGCCCTTTTTTTTTGATAGTTTGTTTGCTTTAATTTTGGGATGTTCCAATTATTATTTTTTTTTAAAAACTGATGATTATTTTGAAATTTTTGCCTTTTTTTATGGGTTTTAAACTTTTTTTTTTAGTTTTTTATGTTTCTTTTAAAAAAAAACTTTTTTATTATTTTTTGAAAGTTTTTTTTTTTAACTATTTTCTTTCTGGATCAAATTTATTTTACTTTGGAAAGAATGCTTAGCATAGGAATTTAACTAGAATTAGAAAATCTTCTTCGTTTAATTTCTATTATGTTTATCATATTTAATATTTAATAATATTAGAATAATAATATAATAATTCAAAAAATAGTGAAAAAATGATTTTATCTAAAGAGAAACTTTTTGATAAAGGGGAAAAAGTTCAAATAGTGTTCGTGCTTTGTATATATGTGCCACATTAAATTAAAAATTATATATAAATAGTACTTATCATTAAATAAATATAATATTCATGCAAATAAAATTAAATAAATTAATTATATATAATCTTTGAATTTATAAATTAAAAAGAACAAAAAAGGAGGAAAGATGATGATAATAAATAAAATAATGGTAAAAATCAAAATCAATCAAAATATCAAATCAAAATAAAAAGAGAACTAGTTGCAGCCGTATGTTGTGGTTAAGTTTGATCAAAATACTATATAAATAAAATTGTAAAATTTTTTTTTTTATATAATGTAAAATTTTAATTGATTTAGAAACGTCAAACATTAATAAATTGTATGCAAATTATAGTTAATAAAATTGTAGGAATTTTATCCTTCAAATAAATAATTATATAAGGTAATATTTAAATTGATTTAAGAGTGTAAAATTGTTAGAACCCGTATTTCGTATATTGGAACAATTACGAAAAATTTGGGATCAAAGTGATATTATTAGAAAACTTGGGATCTAAGTGGTATTATTGGAAAATTTGGGATCAAAGTGGAATTTTTGGAAGTTGGTTCTAGAATATAAGGTGGGACCCCCTTGATTGGTGTTGAGTTTTGATTGGGCCAAGTGTGGTACACTTGGCAAGTCTTGTATAGAGGTGTATATCTATATATATGTCC
>DF364542.1:10787-29623 GCA_000787875.1 Solanum virginianum | reverse complement strand
TGTCCGGCTACTCCCGGCCTCCTGCTGCTGGACCTGACGTGCTACCAACTGAGTCAATAACTGGACAACATCCCTGATTTTCCCGATTCCAGGCCTGGCTGAGGAGCCGGAGGTGCTGGCACTGAAGCCTCAGGAGCAGGCGGTGTAATTGAGCTCGCTGCAAGGGGTACCTCCTCGGGCCCAGGCTGCCCACGAGCCCTCGCAGTCCCTCGAGCCCACTGAGCCTCACGTGCCACTGGAGGACTGCCCCTATGACCAGTAGATACTCGCTTCGGTGGCATATCTGAAATCACAAAAAGTTTATATCAGAAGAGGTATTGTCTTGGTAACAGGGCTCTAATGTACGATCTATGATCAAACAAACGTAACACCCTAAGCATCCTGTAGCCTCCTGCTTATGGATGTGGTGCACAACATACCGATAAACAGGACTCTATTGGACATGGTCTGTGGACACTCCGAGGATAGACTGCTCTGATACCACTCTGTCACGACCCAACCTATGGGCCGTTACTGACACCCATTTGGGCGTCCAAATTATGCAGACACATCAGATTCAAAAAATATTACTATTCATTTTGGAAAAATTTCGACAGAATTTCCTCTACTTTATTGACTAGCCACCTGAAAAAAACAAAATGCCAGCGAACCAACAATGATACATAACATATTAATAGATGCATAAGCAGGCCGACAAGGTCACCGCTGCGGTCCTGCCACCTAATAATCAGATCATATACACAACGTAGTCAACAGGTGGCTAAGTCTCACAATTCAATCAATCTACGTGACCAGCTGACCAGATATTTAGACCCATACACACAACATGTCCACAGAACTCTAAACAGATATATAGAAATAAATGACTTGATTATGCCTATTGAATTGATTAAGCATGAAAATCTTATTGAATTTGAATTGTGTATGTGAAATTATGGTTACCCTTAATTGAATTGATTAGTCAAATCTGGAATTGGGTATGTTTTGGCTTTGTGGATGCTACTTGATTATGCCTATTGAATTGATTAAGCATGAAAATCTTATTGAATTTGAATTGTGTATGTGAAATTATGGTTACCCTTAATTGAATTGATTAGTCAAATCTGGAATTGGGTATGTTTTGGCTTTGTGGATGCTACTTGATTATGCCTATTGAATCACTCACCATGTTTATTTGAATGATATTAAATGGTTTATAATTCTTATAAGTGATTAATGGTATAGGATCATGACAATATTTGAGTCAAATTGGGATGGTCAATATTGTAGGGAAGGTGATGGTTATTTATTTTTTGATGGGGTGATTACATATTGAAATTATTGTTGGTAATAGTTGTTTTGTGCTAATCATATGGGTGTGAGTGTTCTTGCTTCATTGCTGCTAGATTTAAGTGTTGAAAATGTTCTTTAGGGTCCATGTGATAGTCTTAGAAATGGAGATTTTAGGGCCACCAATGCCTTTTATGACCAGTAGACCAATCTACCAGTCATAATTTCCACTCGTGGGAAATTTCAGAAACTTTATATTCTGAGTATCAATAAGATGAGACCTTCTACGAGTGGTAGATTACTTTACTACTTATAGATATGTTTTGTAGATCCCTGCCTGATTTTTAATTACTCTTTGGAGGTTTTTATGACCCAGTCTATAACTCATAAACCACTTTACGAGTCTAACATAGGTCTCATAGCTGTTCTACTGACCAATATTATTCTTAAGTGCTCATCCATGAGAGCACTTTACAACTCATAGTGCTCACTATGACTCATAAAGAGGATTTGGTTGAACCCTGCTGCAACTGATTCAAATTATTTTTTGCATTTCTTCTTGATTCTTGGGGTTGATTATAGTCTATTTATGTCTATGTTTCAGATATTATGGGCCTGAAAAGTAGACATGTTGAGATTAAGGCTCTGAAGAAAAAGCTCAAGGATAAGCCTTTAGATAATAAGCATTCGGGTGATGAGTAGACTTCTCAGCCGAGTGGATCACTAAAGATTATTGATGTTAGAATAGACTGAAATGCTGCGATACCACACACCAGAGCTACAACCAAGCTGGGCGTACTGAGGCTCAGGTTACAAGTTCTTCCAAATCTGAAGAGGAAGGTAATGATGATAATGGGAGTAGCATGCAACAGATGACTCCTTCTAGAGAGGAGTCTAGTTCTGAGGAAGGCTCCAATGAAAGAGCAGATGTCGATCCAGTGTCGTACAATCTTCATCATTAGTTTTGGATGCTCATGCTAACTAGTGGTGCATCAAGGGCATTGACGAGATTTTTAGAGAGGGCATGCAGCCTAAGGAGTAGGGAAAGCCTACATGTTTTATATATGAGGATCCCAGGGTGATTTCAGATGGCCCTTGCAATGTCCTAGGCCTATAAGACATTATGATTCATTATGGGCTTATGTGACTGACAAAATCTCTTTGTAGGAACTCCATGATTTTGGTGAGGGAGTTTTATGCATTCTATGCAACCACCTTCCAGTGTTCTCTTCCCAAGGGGAAGAAACCTCTCACTCAGCCTAGGCTGACAGAGACACGAGTGAGAGGTCGGCATGTTGACGTATCTGAGGAGACAGCCACCATATGCTTTTTGGTCCCGAGTACCTACCCCCAAATCTATAATAGAGTTTGACTACAAGTTGTGGCAGGCTAGGAACTCATTGATTATGAAGGATCCTAAGCATTGGACTACTCTTCTGAGGTAGGTGGCTAGTTATATTACAGAGCAGGGTATGTAGCCTACTTAAGTAACCACCCGTATGGAACCGATCTTGAAGGCTTCGCATAGCCTCCTCGCCAAGTTTTGTTGTGCCATTGTTAGATCACACATCTAGTCAACATTAGCAGATGATACACTTATACTAGAGCGTGTAGTTTTTGTTCCCAGCATTGTGGCTGGCTACAACATTGATTGGGATCGCCGCATAGTAAAGCAAGTACATGAGACTGCATTAAAGAAGACCGCCTCCGTTCTATTTTTGGTTCTGATCTATAGTCTCTGTATCCAGTATAGGGTGGATATTTTGCACCAGCTGGACCATTTAGTTGAGGCCCATCATACTTTGGAGCACAGCCATATAAAGGTTGATAAGAACCTGGTGGCACTCTGGCAAGCACAACCTCCACTTCCCCCGGAGATGTTTTCCTTGGTGCCGCTACTTGAGGGTTGTTAGACTGCCCCCTGATGTGCTGTCAAAATACAACACATTTGATGCCTAAAACAAGGGATTTTGTGAGTTCTTAATGTGACTTTTTATGGTTTTTATGTATTTCTGTGTTATTCTTGCAGAAAAGTTAGGTTGGCATAATTATTAAGAAAAGCTACAGATTTTGCTGAATCTTAGGACATACGAGCACACCTACTAGTCATAGCCTAAGCTACGAGTCGTAAGGTGTGTTGAAGCAAGAATTAGAGACAAAAAGTTTAGAAATTTGCTAAGTGGAGGTTACCCCCACGAGTCATAAGTCTCACCACAATTCATATAGGTGGACTCGTAGCAGGAATGAGAGAGCCAAAATATTGGACCTAAAAACTGAAGCCCAAGACTATGATAGGAAAATAAGAGTCATAACTCAAGCAATGACTCGTAACAATTGGTCATATAAATTTAGTCCAAGATGCCATGAACCTGATACAAGAACCCGACTATGACTCGTAAGTCATCCTACGAATCGTACCTGCAAGACTTATCAACTGCAAACTATCTTTTCGATGTAAATTATATGATTATTTTGTAAACTACTATATATAGTTTAACTTATGGTTTTAGAAAGAGTTCGAACCAGGAGACATTTTACAATCATCTTTTGAAACTTTTCTTAGATTAAAAGATTAGTTTATTGTTTTATCTTGGAAAACCCATTTTAGGAATTGCAAATCTTGCTATGTACTCATTGTTGATCAATCACGTTTTTGGTTTTGCAACCTGTGGTGCCTACATTCTTCATTGTTGTTGGTAAAACTATCATTTATGTCTTGTATATGCATTTTTGTTGGTTTTGCCTTAGATATGAGTAGCTAAGCACCCACAACTTGGGATTGTCGGAACCATTGGTAGTTGACTTGAGATGACCTTGGTTTATTATATGTATATGATCAGGGTTTTACATATATTATTATTATTTTCCTTTATTATAATTGTTGTTTGGTGGTGGCTAACACCAAAATCTGCCTACTATCACGAGCACGTCCAAGGTAGTGACGAATATGAAAAGGGAAGTAGATGATAGGATTCGATCGATGTCTTCTAATCTAATCAACCAAATTTGACAAATTGGAGGTTGACTAGGAAAATTGGTAACGGTTAGTTTGCACGCCATGGTTGCCGACCAAGCGCCATGGGAAAATTCAACCTTCACCTTTATAAGAGGGCTGGAAGAACCTAAGTTACTGTTCTACATGTGATGCTTCAATTGTAGTAATGTTACCAAGGGTAATCGAGTCAATAAGCCATGGGGAACACAATTACAAAGTTGTTCCTAAAATTGAGTGTTTTCCCACGTAGTAGTATAGTTGTAATTTACTTTTTTTTGAATCACAACCCCCCCCCCCCCATTTTAGAGATTTTAGTTATTAATGCTTGAAATTGTTATTAGTGAAATTTTTTAGTCAAGCCCCATATTTCCTATGGGTTCGACCCTAACCTTTGGTTAGGTTAATTGGTGACAGCGACTGCTTTCTTATTAGAGTGTGAACATCAGATGTCAAAAAATTATGGCACCATTATTGGGGAATACGACTAGGTTTTGATTTGATTTCACTATTAGTTATTTCTAGTGTTGATTTCCAAACTCTCCTGTATTTTATTTTTTCTATTTATTTTTGTTAGTTGATTTTAGGTGCAAGTTGGTTGGTACGATGACTAAACAAAGGTTCTACATTGCAAATGACTTGTTGGAAACTTTGCAGAGGCGCACCTTATTTTATGGGCAAGAGTACGAATACACCCAAATCCACCTACAGAATTTCACTGAAACATTGAGGGGGTCCTTGGGATAAGACAACCTGCTTGGGAGGCCATGGCTCTTTAGGTTTTCCCCATGACTCTTCGGAGTGAAGCTTTAGAATGGTGGGCAATTCTTCCACATGATGTTTGCTCTAACTTGGGGGGAAGTGAAGAGAGTCTTCCTCATGAACTTCTATAAGGAGTCCAACAAGCAAAAGTTACAGAACAACATATGTAATTTCAAAAGAGTGCTGGGAGAACCTTTGGTAATGGCTTGGGAAAGGTACAAGCAGTGCTTGAAAGGATATCATAACCATGGTCTAACCGATGATGAATTGGTGGCTAGCTTCTATGGAGCACTAACCTCCGAGCAATAAGGGCACACTAATGCATTCTTTAGAAGGGACTATTGAGAGTTTATAAGACGACCACTTAATGAGATCACTAAGAGTATAGACAAGATAACTGTAGTTGCCAAAGTCTACCAACCTTTTCATGGGCAAGACATACCAACCACGAGTGCATCTATGGGAACCTCGAGTAACCCCGAAAGCAAAAAGATTGTACATTGGCCGAGGTTACCATACCAATATTTCATCAATTATAAACTGACATGGATTGAGCATATGCTTGAACAAGTACTGATCAAGATGAATGAGCAAGATGACATTGTCCAGGAGATAAAGTTAGATGTCCTTAAATGTAACTACAAAGTGGAAAAACAAACTATATTAATGCATAGTCTTGGTGATAGGATAGAGCAGCATGCTGAGCAACTATATATTGTGCAATATGAAAAAATAAAGAATAGAGGGAGCAATGATGGAACTCATGGACAAGTTTGATTATACGTGATGGCATAGTTGAGCCACAACATTAAATAAGGTGCTTCTTGGGAGGCAACCCAAGCATCTTTTGTGTTTAGATATAACTTGAGACATTTTTATTTGTGTAGCCTGTTTAGTGGTAGTTAGTATTTTTTTGAGATTGCTAAGTCTTCGAGCCAATTGTGTCGACTTATATTATAGTAGGTCTTAAGTATTTAGGTACAGGAACAAAATAGTAACTGATAAGTGGAGAAACGCATGCTTTAAACAACATATACGAGCAAGTCTACGAGTCGTAGTCATCACTATGGATTGAATCATGTTGGTAGAAGGAAACAATAAGTCTCAGAAGTGCGCACATACACTATGAGCCAACCTTACGATTCGTGGGGTCCTCCATGAGTCATAAGTGCGGTTCATAACACCCAGGTATGAAATTAAAAATTCCTAAGTATTGGGTTTTCTATGAGGCCGGGACCTACTAGTTGTATGATGCCCTATGACTCATAGTCATGGTCTCATAAAATCGATCTATAGAATCTAAAAAAGTTAACCATGTTAATATTAAAACACTAACATCTTTTGGCTCTTCATGTCTCTTCATGAAGTGTTTCATTTCACTTTATAACTCCCCCTATCATCCCCTTTCACTATTTCATTCATCTCCTTAAATATTTATCCACTAACATTCCCCAGCAAGTGAATTTTGTACTAAGAACTCGGCCTGCTTTTTCTTCCTCTCATCATTCATTCATCTATTAGTAAGTTATCTTGGTTACTTTTCATTTATCTCTGAAATAGTCTTATCTTATTGATGTATGATGGAATACCTTATGATCATGATTAGTAAAACTATGTGATGGTGATTGTGGAAGTAGGAAAACTATGTTGCATAACTATCTATGTTTCTGTAACGAGTCAAATCTTGAACTCTACCTTTGTTGGGTGACCTTAATGTCTAATATTATGGCCATGTACTTTGTTGCGTATTTTATGGGTCATTATCTTGTTGAAATTGTTAGGTTGGGGGTGTTATAATTCTCTTATAGTAATTAACTCATTTTTATCCCCTTTAATGTACGTTGATGTTTTAACTATTAGAAGTGCTTTGATTAGATAAGGAAACATTCATGCTTTGTATTGAGATGATTAGTAATGAAGAGTGTTTAGGTTTAACATTGTGTCACCCATGCATTTGTTTTTGTTACCCCTGATGCTTTTTGGTTAATTGTTAGTCTTTGTGGAAGGGTTAGAGGCACCCTAGGTGCTCTCTGTTTTCAGCTACGAAGACCCACTAAAAATCATAGGGTACCCTACGGTCATAGTGGCCCTTTGTAGTATGCAATAGTCATCTAAGATGCATTAGCATTTTCCATGCAAGACTCACCTACGACTTGTAGCACCTATTATGAGTCATAGTGGTGGTTTCGTGACCTTGATATGAACTCTCAAAATGTCTCTGAAATGAGACACGAGCTCGGCCTACGACTCGCAGGATACACTACAAGTCGTACCTCAGTCTCGTAGCTAATTCCAGAATGTATTTCCCTTAGGCACCATTATATTACAAGGCTACTGTATGACTCATAGGTCACTCTAGGAGTTGTACCTCTGCTTCGTATCTTAATCCTGCACCTGGTTTAGTCATTTTACTTATGGAATTTTATTATTTGATGTTTGATTGTTTTATGTGTATCTTGTTGGTACAAGACATCTTGGGACTCATGCTCTGGCTTGTGATGGTTTTGTAGAGACAATGTCTCCAAGAGGATGAAGAGTTGTTGCCCCAACCTTAGGACAACAACTAAGAGATGAAACATTTGATAGAGATCAATCCATTGAGGAGATGAACGTGCAGCCTTACCCCGAAGCCAATATGCCCTAGACCAAATCACAAATAAGTGTTCCAATGGAAGTAGTTAGCTCCTCTCAGTCTGAAGAGGAGGGTGACGAGGAAGGGTCAGATGATGATGCCTCATTTGCTGAGTCTGTTTCCCTTGAGGTATCTCCAGTTCAGCATGAGGATACTATTCCCTCACAGCCAGCTTATTCTGCTTATATTGTCACCTTCACAGACCACCAAAACATGAGATTATGCATCTTAGGGATGAAAGAGTTTTATGAAAAGGGATTGGAGCTGAAAATCCAAGGGAGAGTAGTGAGAAGATTTCACGAGAAAGAGGCTGAAAGGTTCAAGACTAAGCAATGTACCAGGTTTAGAGGCTGAAATTGAGCAGCATGGATTTTGTTGGTTGTCACAGGTGCTGGGGAAGTATGCCCCTTATTTGGTTAGGAAGTTTATGCCTCCTACTTTGCTACTATTCATAGAGATCTGCCAAAGCTCAAGAAGCCCATTGAGAAGCCACGCTTGAGTGAAGTCCTAGTTAGAGGGGAGGTTGTTGATGTCTCAGAGGAAACCATTCAGAGAGTATAATTCAAGCCTAATTACAGAGTGCCACATTCCACTATGGAGTATGATCATAGGATTTAAGAGATGAGAAAGGCAGTGAATTAGAAGGATACTAGGCTGAGATAGAACTCCTTAGGTGGATAGCAAGTCAAAATTGTGAGGAAGGTATTGAGCCAACATAGGTTGCGAACCATATAGAACACATTTTGAAGGCCCATCTCTCATATAGGGAAATATTTTGGTGGTCCATTATTTGCTAGCGCATCAGATACACTTTCATGGATAATGTGATAAAATTAGACAGAGCTGTGTTGTTGGCTAGCATTTTAGCGTGGTACGAAATTGACTAGGCTGTAGTTATAGTTAAGACAGATACATGAGTTAGCAGTATGAAGTCAGCGGCCTTGCTATTTCTAATTTTATACACAAGTTATGCAAGGCAGCAAGGGTGTCAGTCTCTCTCCACTTGGACCCTCATGTAGAGGCAGTGTATATGATGGATCCCAGCCTAATCAAGGCAAACAAGAACCCTATAGCCCTACAGAAAGCTATTCCTCCTCTTCTCCTAGAGCTATTTCCTGTAGAACCCCAGACTCAGGGATCAACTCCAGTTGCTACAGAACCGTGCTATTTGTGAAGATCAAGTCCACACTATCCTCCAGTACTCCAGCAACAGCAACAGCTATATTCTAGGTTGATTCTCTAATTTATGTTTTTATTTTTAAGGTATTATTGTGCAGGGTAGCTACGGTGGAATCCAAACTTCAGGCTATATCTAGATAGGTCATACCTTGGGTTGAACATACCGTACGGGACTCAGAGGAGAGAATGAAGGCATTCACCTACGATCTAGTAGTTAACCAACATAGAGTAGTGGATGCCTAAGTAGAGTCCTTTGAGCGAGAGTCCAGCAGTGATATGAGAGAGCTCGGCTTGCTGACAGAAGTGCTATGACCAAAGAGTTAGCCTAAGTTTAAGGCCAAATTATTACAGATGTTGGCAGCTCCTGTTGCAACCCTAGAGGTGGCACCGACAGAGGATGAGGCATTCGAGTAGCTAGCCGACCATCCAGATGTCCGATGGAGGAGGCCCCTTGAGCATAATGATGACCTAGAGCCGACCCCAAAGTGGCCGAGACCGGAGGAGGAGCCTATACCAGAGGAGGTGATGTAGGAGTTGCTATTGTAGGTGGCTATTCAGAGAGATCGAGAGCAGCTGTAACACCCCACATCTTACATGTACTGATTTTATACCAATGAAACATGATATGGTTTGGTCAAATTAACACCCATTTTTAAAAGTGCTTGAATCTCTTATTAGAGGGCGATATGTACGTCTAGTGCTTAAGAAGATCGAGTGAACATTTCTTTACATATATAACAATATGTACAACAGGTCTCACAACAATTTTACCTCGTACGTCTAGTGCTTAAGAAGATCGAGTGTACATAAGTTTTATTTTAAATTATGGAAATCGCGGCCCTAAACAAAGTGAGATAATTTATGTGTTTACAGGATATAGGAAGATGGTAGGTGAGTCACCTACTTGCTTAGCTTACATTTTCTAGCTAGACTGAGATAAGGCCTAATGTCAAATCTGTCCAATTCTAATTATGAATAAAGTCTGTGTTAAGGGTGTAACTTTAGTCCATGTTTTAGCATCATAAATTTACTATATTTTCAGCCCAAGAAGAATATAAAAAGAGCCCAAAGACATCACAATTCATTTGATAATTTTTAAATGGACTATATTATCAGCTGAAGAAGAATATAAAAAGAGCCCAAAGACATCATAATTCATTTTTTAATTTAGGCCCAAACTAACTAAAGAGAAAGGAGAAAAATGGGTAGCAAAGGCCCATCAATTTGGAGCCCAATAAGGCCCAAGTGAAAGGGGCAAAATAGAACATTACTCACCTGATAAAGTAAAGCTTATAATTGAAAAGTAATTCGGACAAGTTCTCATTTAAAAAGGGCTTATAAGCAACTCACTCAAGTCACTTAACTTGAGCCAAACATCAGATTGTTTTTCCAAGTTTTCTCTCAACTCTTTCTTGACTTTACAAGCATCCACAAGTGACTTTTAGGGTTCTTGGAAAGGCCCTACAACTTGAGGATAAAGGTAAGTAAAGATACTTGTTAATTTGGTATGGTTTTTCATGAAAAACAAGGGAAGTAGATTGGTTACACTTGTGCAGGGATTTTGGACAGCATTGAATTCTGTCATCTACTTTCCCTTTCCTATTCGTCACTACCTTAGTCGGGATCGTGACAGTAGGCAGGGTTTGGTGTTGGCCACCAGTAAACAACAATAATAATGAAGGGAAATAGATAATACATGCAAAACCCTAATCATGGAAATGTAAGAAACCTAGGTCATATCAATATCAACTACCTATGGTTCCCACAACCCCAGGTTGTGGGTGCTTAGCTACTCATGGCTAAGGTAAAACAAGAACAAATGTACATACAAGACATAAATAATAGCTTTACCAATACCAATTAAGAAAATAGGCACCACAAGTTGCAAACCCACATGCTTGATTGATCAATAATGAGTACAAGGCAAAATTTGCAATCCCCAAAATGGGTTTTCCAAGAGAGAATAATAAACTACTCTAAAAAACTAAGAAAATATTCAAAATGTAACTCTAGGTTGTCTACTAGTCGAACTCTTTCTCAAAACCTAACTTAACCTATATATAGTCAAAATAATCCTAGATTTTACAAAGAAAAGACAATTGGTAGCTGATAAGTCTCATAGTTATGACTCATAGGATGACCTACGAGTCATAGTTGGGGTCTCGTATTAGATTCTTAGCATCTTGGACTAAACTTGTATGACCTATAGGTACAAGTCATTGCTTTAGCTATGACTTATATATTCCTCTTATAGTCATGGCCTTTAGTTTTTGGTCCAACATCTTGGCTCTCTGATTCTTGCTATGAGTCCACCTATACGAGTTGTAGTGATGTTTAGGACATATGACGGCCTTGTAAGGGTGACCTCCACTTAGCAGATTTCTAAATTTTGGTCTCTGATTCTTGCTATGAGTCCACCTATACGAGTTGTAGTGATGTTTAGGACATATGACGGCCTTGTAAAAATCGTGCCAATCTAATTTTTCTGCAAGACTATCACAAAAACACATCAAAACAACAAAAATTCACTTTAAGAACTCACAAAATCCCTTGTTTCAGGCACCAAATATGATGTATTTTGATAACACATCAACACCCTCAACTTGGAATTGTTTCTTGTCCTCAAGCGATGACTCAATCTACGCAGACAAAGAGAAACAGATAGCAACTATACTAATGGCATATATATCAACTCCTCTGATTTAGGTACCAACTACGTTTTCAAAATAGGGTTGCAAAGTTATTGAGCAAGCAAGAACATAATGAGATACCTGGCAATCCAACCATGACAAGCTAAGGAGTGTAAACCATCCACAATCGCTGTTATAGTCATATGCTACTTCAAGTAGTGCAAATGTCCTCACTGAAAGAAAGTCCCTCATACTCAGTCAAAAGCATTTAGAATTCAGGGACTGAAGAAGCATTCTCACTCTCACAATTGAAATTCTATGCAAATTAAGTAACACCATTTGCTTGCCTCTATACTTATCTTCTAGCTTGGTGATAAAATGGATTTGGATCACTTTAGGACTTATAGGCTTGTAACATAGGCTCAGGGTGCTTTGGTGTGGTACTTTGGGCAAATGGTGACTAAAAGCTATCCTTGAACTATGTTTACCAACACTTTTTGCTTTCATAATCCAACCCTTTTTAATCACTCTACCCATATTCTTTTGTTTTGAACTTTTCTCAAGTACTTTCTTTATCTTTTTCAGCTGTACCTCGATTTCAAACTCATTTTTGCTACTCTTTCCAAATTCAAGGCACTTTTCTTTTCTCTTTCTTAACTTGGTTCATGCTTTTTCATTTCTTTCTTGATTTCCCAAATAACTACCTTAGTATTATTACTTTACCAACATAAGGGCCACCCTCAACTTAGGCTTTTAGCCTCAAGTGAAGTATACAATATCTATGCCTCAAACTAGGGCCATTAACTACAGGCAACCTCAACTTAATCCTTTGGCCTCAATCAAGGTTCACGTGTACAACACAATATCAATTCCTCACACTAGGGCCACAACTTGTAGTCACCCTCAACTTAGGCTTTTAGCCTCAACCAAGGTTCACATGTCAAAGGATAGACCAGGGTCAATATTAAGGTATTTCATCAAACAAGGTTAAGCTAGCAAGGTATCAAGAAAGAATGAGTATATGAAAAGCTCAAGAGTTTGGAACAAGGGATTCACTCGCTCATCAGGTGGGTCATTTAGGCCAAAAGTTGTTTCACTCAAATAACAACGGCCTGACGTCCTTTCCATATCCACCACATCACTAAGCCAATTGATGAGTAACAAGGCAAGTTCTGGGTCCATACAAGATGATTAAATGCAGCAAAATAAGCTCACAACAAACATGGCAATTACATCCACAATCAAGTGTAGAGTCACATGTCATGTTTTCAATCTCTGCTTACCTTCACAATATAAGAACAAACATTGTCAAGTACTCAAAAATGTATGAATGCATCAATAATCACAACCTCAAAAATTTTTAGGGTAGCCAATTTTTCATTAGAATATTAAAAGCACATCTAAAAATTATGTATATGCCAACAGATAACTCTACTATGAATTTACACATTATCTACACTACCTAAACATGCCGGTTCAACAGAAAAGTAAACATCCACAAGGAAAAAGAAGCATGGCAAAAAAACTTTGGTATCACAAATAGGGGAATTTATGGACTTAAGGCTACTCAGACTTCAGATTAATCCATAATTTCTCATACCCTACCAAAATAGGATACTTTATCCTCGAAGTAAAGAAAAGAACGAAAATAAAATAGGATAGTATAGAAATATATACAAACATCCCTTAAAAACCAAAAATTAACATCCTAAGTATAAGTAAAAATAACATCCAACATATAAATATTCAAACACAACCAAAAACCAACATAATAATATGATTGTCTGAAAAGAGAACAAAGTATCAAACATCAAAAAATGAGAATTGTGGTCAAAATAAGTCAAACATCATGGTGTATCAAGCACCAATCTCTGGCTGGTCTGTAGGATCTTAGGGCTGCCGCTCCTCTGCAGTAGTACCGAAAGTACCCTCTCCAGGTGGGGTATGCTGCGCTCGTTCTCCCTAAATAGCTGCCAACAATAGAGACTCCTGCACCACCTCCTCGGGTATGGGCACCTCCCCTTGTCTCAGCTTCTTTGGGGTCAGCTCTAGGTCATCACTCTGCTTAAAGGGCCTCTTTCCATGGGTGTCCAGATGATCGGTGAGCCAATCAGATGCCTCATCCCCTAGCGGTGCTACCTCTAGGGCAGGAACAAGGTCTACCAATATCTATAATAAGTCGGCCTTGAATTTTGCCAAGTCCTCAGTAACTGCGCTTGCGTTGGCAGACCTAGCTCTCACGAGCCTCTTGTCTACTCTAGTTTCAAATTCATCAACATGGTATCCACTGCTCAGACTCTCTCATCAACTAAATCTCGAGCAAATGCTCTCATCCTCTCCTTGAAGTCTTGAATAGTTTGATCAATCAATGGTCAGACCTATGCTGAAAACTCTCGCAGCTTGCCTACTGCAACAGCTACCCTATATAATAAACCCTGAAAAGCAATAGCAGAGAAAAGAGGGTCAACCTATAAAGTAGATATTGCTTGTGCTGGAGTACTTGAGGAAGGTGTAGACTCAATCTCGATCGCTAGTGTAGGCTCTGCAGTAGCTGGAGTAGTGTTGGTAGTAGCTGGAGATGAACCTGAAATTTGAGGCTATACTGGAAATGGCTCTGGGATAGCTGGAGGAGCTGCTAGTGTTAAGGCCACTAGATTCTCATCAGCCTTTATCAAGCTGGGATCTATAGTACGTGTGGCCTTTGTGTGAGGGTCCTAGTAAGGATCGATAGGAACACCTACCGCATTGCATAGTCTATGGATCAGAACTGGAAATGGCAGTGAGGTGTTTGTCTGAGCTACAGCCTTTTAAATCTGCTCTGGAATAATCCAGGCCCAATCTATAGCATAGCCTACTAGAATGCTGGCCACAGTATGACTCTCTCGAGGGTGATCACATTATCTATGATAGTTGGTCTAATACGCAAATAGATAACGAACTACTAAAAATTGGCCTGGAATGAGATGTGTGCTTTAACTATAGGGTCTACGTGGTTTGTAACCCACGTTGGCTTGACACCTTCCTCCCAAATTTGACTGGCTATCCACCGTAGCAACTCTATCATGGCCCAAATAACCTTTCAAGTCATCGCTCTCCTCATTTTATCAATATGGCTTTTATACTCTACGATAGATTGATGCACTCTATAATTGGGTCCAAACTACACACGTCGGATCATCTCCTCTGGGATATCAACTTTTCTCCCCCGGACTATCATCACCCATTGCCTCAGCTGCTCAATTAGCCTTTTGTTCTTTGGCAACCCCCGATGGAATGTAGCATGGTTTGCCACATATAACTAATAGACTACATAAGGGGCATATTTACCTAACTTCTGTGTGGTTCACCATAGTGCATGCTCATCCAACCCATCATCTGATCCAGGTACTGTAACACCCTACACTTTACATATACTTGTCCTATGCACTTGAAACATGATATGATTTAGTCAAATTAGTACCCATTTTAAAAGTGCTTGAATCTCATATTAGAGGGGGATATGTGCGTCTAACGCCCAAGAGGATTGAGTGTATACAAGTTTTAAGTCAAATTAAGGAAACTGCAACCATAAATGAAGTGAGAGAAGTGAGATGCTTATAGTAGTTAGGGAACTAGCAGGTGAGTCACCTACTTGCTTAGCTTAAACTTGCTAGCTAAATGAAGACGAGGCTCGACGTCGAATCCGTCCAAGTCCAATTATGGATAATGTTCGTGTTAACGGTGTAACTTTAGCTTGTGTTTTAGCATCATAAATATATCTTATTTTCAGCCTAAGAAGTATATAAAAAGGTCCCAAGTACATCACAAACCACTTGACTATTTGGGCCCAAACTAAGTGAAGAGAAATTAGAAAAATGGGCAGCCAAGGCCCATCAACTTTGAAACCCAATTAGGCCCAAGTGAAAGGGCCAAGCTGCTGCATCACCAGCTTGATAATATGAAGCTTAAACCACACAATAATGTTAGTAAAAGGATCCTTTAAAAAGGCATACAAGTAGCACCTTTAAGTCATTCTTAACTTGCAAAAAAAATCAGCTTTGACAAGCTTTCACTCTACACTTTCTTAACCATGCACCTATAAGTCATTCTTAATTTGAAAAAAAAAATCAGCTTTGATAAGCTTTCTCTCTACATATTCTTAACCTTGCAAAGCAGCCACAAGGAGTCTTTTAGGGTTCTTGGAGAAGCCCTACACCTTGAAGGTAATAGTAAGTAAGTTTACTTATGTGTTTAGTATGGTTTTCTTGAGATAAACAAGAGACTATGTTGGTTATATTTATGGTGAAATTTTTGGATAACATGTGTACTAAGGATTGTTGTGCACTTCTATTGTTGATTAAGAGGTTTTTCTCTTTTTGGTTGGTTGTATTATCACTAGGTTTAGTTTTTTAATGATGTAACTAAGCTACGACACCACTTTTATAGTCTGCAAAAATGAGTTGTTGTACGATGTCGTAATTGTGCTCTTAATAGGAACTTGTGGGTTGATAATCGAAGATTGTTGTTTCACGTTCTCTATATACTTTAGATCTAATTTTGCACTATTTCATGACTTTTTATGTGTATATTTGGTGGGGACTATTTGGTTAATGTTGGAACAGGTTTGGAATTATCGATGTCGAAATGTAGCAAAGGGATGTAACGTTATGCCGCCTATTTCTATGTTGTGTAGAATTGTTATATGTTGTGCTTTGTACAAATTGTAAGACTATTATCGCACTAAAAAGGGCTTAACAAGATATGTATATAAGAGTATGTATTAGAAAATATGATTAGAGGTGTAAAGGTTGAAAGATTATGCTCGGGTTTATAATTATACGCTTGTTGCCTGTATTGATTTTATGAGATTAGACTGCCAAGATGTATCTATTAGCTGCTAATGCTAGTTTTATCACCTACTATATTGTAGAAAAATATTTGGAGGAAGGGAATGTTATCTTGAGGTGATAGCGAGGTCGTACAATAAGGTATGTACGGCTACTTGATTTCATATTATTTGGCATGAAACATAGATCCCTTGTTGGCACATAAAGGCACTTACCAACTCCGACACAACCATTAACTGTGTTTCAACTCTTTCACATGATCATATGCTCCCATATATAATTACCTTCAAATATACATACATACGTGGGTACCAAGTTACATGGGTTCTTGTTGCTAAATAAAGTTCATGAGTTATTTCATCTCATACGTATTTCATTATTTGTGTAATGTACTCTTTTCATTGTCATATTGTCTTGTATGATTATCTACATATCACATACTACATATACAGTCCTACAGCTCCAATATTGTGACCACCAAATGAATCATCTCCAAGGTAATTGAAAGGTAAAGCATATTGCTTATTGATGGGTAGTAACCCGAGGGGTGGAAGAATCACCTAGCTAGGGTCGATCCTATCACATGGGGGTAGCATAAGGGGTTATAGGAAAAGCCTAGCTAGGGCTGATCCTAATATAGATTTACCCCTGATCAGCTAGTCATTTGTATTACATCTTGTGCACAGATTATACAGTAAGAAAAGCGTAGCTAGGGATGATCCTGATATAGATTTACCATTGATCAGCTGTTCGTTTGTAATACATGCTGTGTACAGATTATACAGTAAAGGTAAAGTAATAAAAAGAACATAAAGTACTTGATCCCACAGTATAACTAAAGGTGGCCTCTTATCCTACACCAGTGCATATTTTCATTTGAGTTGTTACTTCATATATACTATTTCCTGCCTTACATATTCAATACATCATCTCATACTAATGTCTCTTACGGGGGACCTGCATCTCATATTGCTGGTATAGGTGCTAGTAGATCTCCCCAGTAGGAGTATAAGATATCCAGCTGTTGCTACCAGGATCCTGGTTGCTTCGGAGCTTTGTGCATCTAGAGCTTATATTTTTGTATTATATAGTTAGTTGAGGTGGGGCCTGTCCCGACCCTTATCACATACTTTTCCTTATCTAGATGCTTTGTAGACTATGTAAATTAAAATGTGGTCATGTGTCATACTTCAGACAATGTAGTCTCAAACGGCCTATCCATATGCATTTCCTTTTGGGTTGTTATTACTTTTTACTTTCTTAAAGGCAAGTTGAATGTAGAAATCCCTTATAATATGTATAGAAAGCACATAGATACAGGTTGGTTCTCCTAACCCTTATCGACAATAGGTATCAGTTAGCCTTGGTGGGACTTTGGGTGTGACAGAAGTGGTATCAGAGCGGGTCATCCTAGAGAGTTTACAAAGCTGTATCTATGTAGAGTCTTGTTTATTGATGTGTTACGCACCACAATTATAAGCAAGAGGCTATGTGGCATTTAGGAGTTGTTACTTTCTTTTCATTCTTAAGATCATGCCATAGAGCCAAGTGTAATAAGTGGATTATGTCTGACCTCTAAATTGTTTTGTATAGCAAGTATGCTAGAAACCAGGAAAAACAAAGGTAAAGGGAAGGAAGTAGAAGTGGTGGTTGGTATAACCAGTTAGGTGAGACAACAAAATGAGGCTCAAGATGAGTCTCTGCCAAAGACATCTCCAACTCTTCTAGCTCCTGATAAACCAGGAAGTAGCGAAATTCCCCTAGAACCGCCTATTGATGTTATATTGTAGGATCTGAGAAATGGAATCCAACTATTGACTCATATAGTTATTGGCTAAGGTCAAAGACATGAAGGTCCAGTTATAGGTGCAGGTGGTGCAAATAGGGCAGCTGGTACGAGGATATGTGACTTTCTTAATTTGTACCCTCCATCATTCACTAGGTCAGATCCTAATGAAAATCTATAAGACATTGTTTACCAGATTTAACGTACTTTAGATGTTATTTATGTGAGTGGTACAGAGGCAGTTGAGTTAGCGACATATAGGTTGAAGGGTGTTGCTATATTGTGGTATGAATCTTTGAAGCAATCCAAGGATATAGATGCACCTCCTACTGCATAGAGGGAGTTCAAAGAGGCATTAATTGACCCTAGTTCTACACTATCATACATCACTCCACTAGTTGCTGGGAAGCTTAAGAGAGCACCTAAATTATTGAACAAACTATTTGAAGTGTCTACACCAACCGACAAATCTATTATGGCTAGAAGGGTTTATTATGACTGTGTAGTCACTGTTTGTGACTGTGACACGTTGGCTAACCTTATTGAGCTAGAAATGGTAGAATTCAATGTTATAATAGGTATAGATTTGTTAGCTTCTTGCTATGCCACCATGGATTGCCGAACAAAGAGAGTGTACTTCCACTTTCCAAATGAGGAAGTTCTTCAATGGTAAGGTAATATTGGGGCGCCAAAGGGTAAGTTTATCTCTTATTTTAAGGCAAGAAAGATGATATCTAAGGGGTATATATGTTATTTAGCT
>DF364542.1:0-10776 GCA_000787875.1 Solanum virginianum | reverse complement strand
TGTTTAGTTAGAGTAAGGGATATGGAGGCAGAATCACTAACTCTTCAATCAGTTCCAGTAGTGAATGAATTCGTTGATGTGTTCCCTAAATAACTTCCAAGTTTACCTCCAAAACAAGAAGTAGATTTTTGTATTGACTTACTTCCAGTCACTCAACCTATTGCCATCCCTCCATATAGAATGGCCCCGATAGAATTGCATAAATTAAAAGAGTAGTTAAAAGACTTAGTAGAGAAAGGTTTAATAAGACCTAGTGTGTCCCCTTGGGGTGCACCAGTGTTATTTTTACGTCAAAAGGATGGAACCTTGAGAATGTGTATCGATTATTGATAATTGCATAAGGTGAAAATTAAGAACAAATACCCCCTCCCCAGGATTGATGATTTATTTGATCAGTTACAAGGTGCCAAATGCTTTTCAAAAATTGATTAAAGATCAGGGTATCACCAAGTGAGGGTAAAGGAGAAAGATATACTTAAGACTGCTTTCAGGACATACTATGGTCACTTCGAATTTCTTGTTATGTCATTTGGGTTAACTAATGCACCATAAGTTTTTATAGATCTGATGAATAGGGTATTCAAGCTATTCTTGGATGTGTTCGTGATAGTATTTATAGATGACATTTTCGTATATTCAAGATCAGAAGAGGACCACGCAAATCAATTACGACAAATATTACAAGTTCTTCACGATCAACAGTTGCATTCCAAAATTTCTAAATGTGAATTTTGGCTAAAATCAGTGGCATTTATGGGGTCATATTATGTCCAATAAGGGAAAAGGGGTTTATTAACAAAAGATAGAGGCTGTGAAGGATCGGACAAGGCTAACAACACTCATGGAAGTTCGAAGCTTCCTAGGGTTGGTAGGTTATTACAGAAGGTTTGTTGGAGGTTTTTCTTCTATTTTTGCACCTCTAACAAAGTTGACGCATAACGAAACCAAGTTCCAATGGAATGATGCATGTTAAAGAAGCTTCTAGGAGTTGAAAAATAAGCTAACTTCTGCACCTGTGCTAGTACTTCCAGAAGGCACCGAGGAGTATGCAGTGTATTGTGATACTTTAGGAGTTGGCTTAGGGTGTGTACTGACATCAAATGGTAGGATAATTGCTTATGCCTCTAGACAACTATGACCGCATGAGGAAAACTATCCAACACATGATCATGAGCTACCAACAGTGGTCTTTGTTCTGAAGTATGGGGCCATAATTTGTAAGGGGCCCACGTTGACATATATACTGATCATAAGAGCCTACATTATATCTTTAAGAAGAAAGACATAAATTTAAGATAGCGGAGGTAGCTAGAGCTAATAAAGGATTACGGCATTGATTACTATACCATCAGGGGAAAACAAATGTGGTAGCTGATATTCTGAGTCATAAGACAATTGTGAATATTAGTGACCAGACCATGGTAAATCAAGGAATGACTAAAGATCTACGTCAACTAGCTAATTTGGGAGTTTTCCTTCTTGAAAGCTCAAAAGAAGGGGTTGTTGTGCATAAAAATATGGAGTATTCATTGCTAATAGAGGAGAAAGGAAGATAGTTCGAAGATCATGTTCTACGACAGCTTAAGGAAAAGGTAAGTTAAGGTATGATGAAGGGCTTTGAACTTACACAAAATGGAGTAATTTATTGCTTGCCTCGCTTATTTCAGAAGTTTGACTCCATATGGGTAATAGTTGATAGACTGACAAAGCCAGCACACTTCTTGCCAATCAGGTATGATTATATAGCTAAAGAGTATGCTAAGCTATACCTCAAGTAAATAGTTAGGCTACATGGAGTCCCAATCTCCATTATATCTGATCGAAGAGCTTAATTCACTACAAAGTTTTGGAAGTAGTTCCAAAGGAGTTTAGGGACTCAAGTGAATTGGAGTACAACTTTCCACCCTCAAATAAACGGTCAAGTAGAACACACTATTCAAACACTTGTAGACATATTGCGAGCTTGTGCATTGTGGGTAGACCATGTGCTACTTATTGAATTTGCCTGTAATAATAGCTACCACTCGGGACCACTCGAGTATCAAGATGGTACCGTATGAAGCTTTGTATGGAAGGAAATGTAGATTGCTAATTGGATGGTTTGAAGTGGGTGAAACCACCTTACTTGAGAAAAATTTAGTACAACAACCCATGGGAAAAGTTAGGGTAATATAATAATAGCTAGAAACAGCCCAATGCCATCACAAATCATACGCAGATGCTAAGAGGAGAGGACTGGAATTCTTAGTAGGGGATTGGGTATTGTTAAAGTAGCCTCTAATGAAAAGGGTTATGAGGTTTAGTAAGAAAGGGAAAACTAAGCCCACATTATATAGGGCCATATCCAATTATTAAGAAGTTTGGCCAGGTTGCATATAAACTAGAGCTACCCCAAGAGCTCTCAATGATTCATCTAGTTTTTCATGTCTTAATGCTTCGAAAATGTATAGGTGACCCATCCCATATCACTTCTATTGAAAAGGTACAAGTTACAGAAGAACTCACCTATAAAGAGACACCTATTACTATTCTAGATTGTCAAGTTAAGAAGTTAAGGAATAAAAAAATAGCTTCAGTAAAAGTACTTTGGCGGAGCCAGTAAGCAGAAGAGATAACATAGGAGGCTGAAGAAGCGATGAGATCTAAGTACCCTTATTTATTTGAAGATAAAGTGGAAGTGCAACATATAGAATTGGGGCTTTAGTAGGTATGTGTGTTTGAACGATTAATGCGTTGAACATGGTTAAGCTATCTAATTATGCTAACATTGGAGGATAAATGTTCCTAAAAGGGTAAGGATGTAACACCCTACACTTTACATATACTTGACCTATGCACATGAAACATGATATGGTTTGGTCAAATTAGAACCCATTTTTAAAGGTGCTTGAATCTCATATTAGAGGGCGATATGTGCGTCTAACTCCTAAGAGGATCGAGTGTATGCAAGTCTTAAGTCAAATTTAGGAAATCGTAGCCTTAAATGAAGTAAGAGAAGTGAGGTGCTTATAGGACTTAGGGAGCTAGTAGGTGAGTCACCTACTTGCTTAGCTTAAACTTGCTAGCTAGATGGAGATGAGGCCCGACGTCGAATCCATCCAAGTCCAATTATGGAAAAAGTTCGTGTTAAGGGTGTAACCTTAGCCTGTGTTTTAGCATCATAAATGGACCTTATTTTCAGCCCAAGAAGAATATAAAAAAGGCCAAAGTACATCACAACCCACTTGACTATTTGGGCCTAAACTAAGTGAAGAGAAATTAGGAAAATGGGCAGCCAAGACCCATCAATGTTGAAACCCAATTAGGGCCAAGTGAAAGGGCCAAGCTGCTACATCTCTACCTTGATAATATGAAGCTTAAATGACACAAGAAATTTAGTGAAAGACTCCTTTAAGAAGGCTTACAAGTAGCACCTTTATGTTATTCTTAACTTGGAAAAAAATCATCTTTGACAAGCTTTCTCTCTACACTTTCTTAACCTTGCAAAGCAGTCACAAGGAGATTTTTAGGGTTCCTAGAGAAGCCCTACACCTTGACGGTAATGGTAAGTAAGTTTACTTATATGTTTAGTATGGTTTTCTTATGAAAAACAAGATACTATGTTGGTTATGTTTATGCTGAAATTCTTGGACAGCATGTGTCCTAAGGATTGTTGTGCACTTCCCTTGTAGAATAAGAAGCTTTGCTCGTTTTGGTTGGATGTATTATGAAGTAAGACTTATTTTTTCAACAAGTTTTAGTTTGTTAATGATGTAACTAAGTTGCTACACCACTTTTATAGTCCGCAAAAATGAGTTGTTGTACGATGTCGTAATTGTGCTCTTAATTGGAACTTGTGGGCCGATAATTAGAGATTGTTGTTTCATGTTATCTATATACTTTAGAACTAATTTTGCACTGGTTAAGGACTTTTTTTATGTGTATATATAGTGGGGACTATTTGGTTAATGTTGGAACAAGTTTGGAATTGTCAACGTGGAAATATAGCGAAGGGATGTAAGGTTATGCTGCCTATTTGTATGTTGTGTAGAATTGTTATATGTTATGCTTTGTGGGCGTTGTAAGACTATTATGGCACTTAATATGGCTGAACATGATATGTATATGAGAATATGTATTAGAAAATATGATTCGAGGCAGAAAGGTTGAAATAATATGCTCGGGTTTATAATTATATGCTTGCTGCCCGTGTATTTTTTTTGTGAGATTGGGCTGCCAAGATCTATCTATTAGTTGCTAATGCTAGTTTTATCACCTACTATATTGTAGATAAATATTTAGAGGAAGATAAGGTTATCTCGAGGTAATAGCGAGGTCGTACAATGAGGTATGTAAGGCTACTTAATTTCATATTATTTGGCATGAAACATAGATCCCTCCATGGCACATAAAGGCACTTACCAACTCTGACACAACCATTAACCATGTCCCAACTCTTTCACATGTTCATATACTCTCATACATAATCACCTTCAAATCTACATACATTCGAATTAACCATGTCTCTACTCTTTCACATGTTCATATGCTCCCATACATAGTCACCTTCAAATCTACATACATACGTGGATACCAAATTACGTAGGTTCTTGTTGCTAATTAAAGTTCACGAGTTGTTTCATCTCATACGCATTTCATTATTTGTGTAACACACTCTTTTCTTTGTCATATTGTATTGTATGATTATCTACATGTTACATGCTACATATACAGCCCTACAGCTCTAATATTGTGACCACTAAAAGAATCATCTCAAAGGTAATTGAAAGGTAAAGCATATTGCTTATTGATTGGTGGTAACACAAAGGGTGGAAGAATCACCTAGCCAGGGTCGATCCTACCATGGGGCGTAGCCTAAGGGGTTAAAGGAAAAGCATAGCCAGGGCCGATCCTGACATAGATTTACCACTAATAAGCTAGAAATTTGTATTACATATTGTGCACAGATTATACAGAAAAGTTAAAGTAATAAAAACAACATAAAGTATATGATCCCACAGTATAACTAAAGGTAGTCTCTTATCCTACACCAGTGGATAGTTTCATTTGAGTTGGTACTTCATATACAGTATTTCCTGCCTTACATATTCAATACATTATCTCGTATTGATGTCCCTTATGGGGGACCTGCATCTCATGCTGCAGGTACAGGTGCTAGTAGCTCTCTCCTGTAGGAGTATAGGATATCCAGCTGTTGTTACCGAATTCCAGGTTGCTTCAGGGCTTTTTGCATCTACATCTTATATTTTATTATAATATAGTGTCAAGGCGGGGTCTATCCCGACCTTTATTAGATATTTTTTCTTATTTAGAGGCTTTGTAGACTATGTAAATTAACGTATGGTCATGTCTCATACTTTAGACAATGTGGCCCCAACGGCCTAGCCATATGCATTTCCTTTCAACTTGTTATTAATGTTTACTTTCTTAAAGGCATGTTGAATGTAGAAATCCCTTATAATATGTATAGAAAGCACATACATACAGGTTGGTTCTCCCGAGCCTTATCAGCAATGGGTACCAGTCCACCTTAATAGGACTTTGGGAGTGACAGTACTCTATCTAAGCCTGAGGCATTCAACCGAGACTCCTTATGATATTGTTGGTAGGTTTACCTTGCACCTTAGGCTCCAACCCCTGGTCGTATATTTCTTTCATGCCCACAACACACCATCTAAGATCAACCGAGGGCTGAGATTTGTCTTCCACCTGCTGAGAAATGCTTTTCGACTCTGGCTGTGCACCTGAGTGTGAGAGAGTCATTAGTTTGGGACCAGACCTCCTCCTCCTAGGTCTGGGATGTGCTCTCTGACTCCTATTCCAATCCTGAGTATGAGGGGGTCATTTGTGGTAGGCTGCTATCTGACTCGTCCTCGTTACCCTATTGGTCCTCCTCTTCAGACCGGGAGGAACTGCTAACTTCCATAGGCGTTTGTGCTACAAGCGCCCAGGTCTGGGCTCTATTGGCCTTAGGGTCTACCCTGACTCTGTGGACTTCCATAGAGCCCTCGGATTGCTCAGTCTCAGATGACTCATCCACCAATCTCCTTAGAAAGGTTTGAATTACTCGCTTGTCTTTTGGGGGCATTGTATCTGCAAACCAACCAAATAGCAACATATATGTTCCAAATGTTTAATCTATTAAAACACATAACAAAGAAAATAAGACAAAAACAAATCAAAAATAGATATTCACTGATGCAACTGCAGGTTTGCAGATATGAGTGCAGTTATAACTTGTCGTATACTTCCCTCGTAGAAACATTATGCCTTCAAAAATGCTTTTTGATCCTAGATATGAGACATAGTTGTGACTCATAGGGTGACTTACAAGTCATAGTTTTGTCTCGTAACCATTTTTAGAAACATTTTTCAGAACTTAGATAAGCTTACAAGACTCTCACTAAGAGTCTAGCAGGAAGTACAAGTGGTAAGTGAGTCTCGTATAAGAAACATGAAGGAACCACCGATGACTGTTGCTTGCTATGAGGGACCACTACGACTCGTATAGGGACTTACGAGTTGTAAGAGTTCCTCGTAGCTGACTGCAAAAGGCATCTGTAATGCCTAACATTTTCCCACATAAAGCAAAAAATCTAACATACAATTAACACTCTTGGCGCACAATAACAATATCAAATACTTGGCACATAATCAATTTTATACTATCATCAAGAGTTCAATACAATCACCATCCCTAAAATTTTAATCCAGTTCCACACTATGGCATGCACAACAAAAGCAATACACTTCCAAAACTTATTCTTGACATCTATAAACATTCTGTAGGAATGCAATTCCTATACATATCAATTCAATCAAATCCCATAGGTTAAGACATGTAAAATACACTCCCACTTCTTAAAGTCCAATTTCGAAACATTTTAGACTATGCATGGGAAACAATTACATAATACATCCCATGAATCATAGATTTCTCATTCATCATCACCAATTAAAGAATTTCACACGATTCGGTTCACAACCCAACTCTCCAAAGCCTAAAAACCTTGGATTACAAGTCTAGTTCAATGATCACTATATGGTATGATTTAACATGATCAAGTAACACACATACTCATATAGGGAACAAACTCACCACAAAAGATTCCAACACTTAACCATGAAGCTTAACGATTGATTGG
Organism: Solanum virginianum; assembly: GCA_000787875.1. Lineage (NCBI taxonomy): Eukaryota > Viridiplantae > Streptophyta > Magnoliopsida > Solanales > Solanaceae > Solanum > Solanum virginianum. The sequence continues at coordinate 3,631 of DF364542.1, read as the reverse complement.
AGAAGTAAACCAAAGTGAAAGAAATCAAATACCATGCCGAAAACCCTAGAAATAGTGCCTTCACCAAAAAATGACTTAAGTTGCCAGGATTTTGATATGAAAAATAACGTGGGTGATAGAATAGGGTTTTCTGTTGCCTTAGGGTTTTGTAAAATAAATTTGGGGGTCAAATTTTGTTTTGATGCCCTTTTAAATGAAAATCGGGTCAGCCAATTAAAACTGCAAATTGGGGCTACGAGACCCCTCCTACGAGTCATAGGATATCCTATGAGTCTTAGCTCCTGATTTATAGTAGACCCAACACTTATAAAAATTTAGGAATTATACCTGGGCACTACGATCCCCTCGTACGGCTTGTAGATGACTCTACGAATCATAAGGTTAGCTTGTAGTGTATGTGCCAACTTCTGATACTCACTGATCCTCTCTATGATGCATGACTATGAGTCATAGTGAAGGTCATAAATAATACTCCAAGTGTTATTTTTCAGATCTTCAGTTCTTCATTTTGCACCTAAAAACCAAATCTCAAAACACAATAATTCCCCAAATATTACAACTGTACTAATGTCTTTCAATCATATCAAAAAACAAACTCACACTTTCTACCTAAGAATCTGAACAATAAAAAATACTTAAAACAAGCTAACAATTATCAAAAATACTTGAGGTGCCTCCCAAGAAGTGCCTTGTTTAACATTGTGGCTCGACTTTGTCATCTTCCTTCTTCAACAATAATCGAGGGTCCATACCTTACTCTTGCACTCATCTGGGTGTTTCATGGATTAGCAAATATCGAATACAACCTCTGTATTATTAACCCTAAACCGTAGTTGACCTGAATCTATATCCACCAAGGCTCTCTCAGTGGCCAGAAATAATTTCCCCGAAATGATGGGCACCTCAAAATCAATTTCGCAGTCAAGGATCACAAAGTCTGTCGAAAAAATAGATTGATCCACTTGAACGAGCACATCCAAAAGGATTCCCTCCGGCTTTTTAATAGTTCTATCCGGCATAAGCAACCTCATTCTTATCGTGGTAGGAGCACAATGGCCATGTTTTTTAAATATAGCAAGAGGCATTAGATTGATGCTCGCTCCTAAGTCATACAATGCTCTTGTGAACTCAACATCATCAATGGTACACGGGAGGGTGAATGCACCGAGGTCCTCTTGCTTTCAAGCAAGATATTTGCTAATAAATACACTATATTATTGGAGTTCATGCAAGAACTCTTCGCTCAGAGTGCATTTCTTGGTGACAAAATCCTCCATATATTTGGCATACCCGGGCATTTTCTCCAAAGCTTCTAAAAGGGGAGTGTTGGTGGAGAGTTGCTCCAACATCAAGAGGAAGTGTTTGAATTTACCCTCCTCTTCCTTTCCCTTAAGCCTTGGAGGGAAAAGAGGAGGGGGTTTGGGAATTGATTTCAATTTCTCATACCCCCTTGTCTTTTTTTGTTGCATCCCAACAACCTTCGGATCTTCTCCCTCAACCACCACTTCACCACTAAGACCCTTCTCATCAACATCATCCATAATTACTGGCGTAGGGGATCTACGGTGATCTTACCACTCCTATTCATCACCGCCATGCAATGTCCTTCATTATTTGGGTTTTGAACCATAATTCTTGGTAGGGTTCCCTTTCTGCATTGATTCAATTGTGAAGAAACTTGTCTGAATTATTGCTCTAATTGCTTAATAGCCATTGAGTGAGACTCTATTTTTTGGTTAGTACTTGAGATATCTGTTTTCATTCCCTTTAAAGTCTCTTCTTAGTGGTCAGCTTGCTTCAACAACTTTTCGAACATATCTTCAATCCTGGAGTTGCTTGACCCAGCATAACGGTTGTGCATACCACATAAAGACTATTACTATAGCATTCTCTTCTTCCCCACTCTGCATCTGGCATTCTCTCTCTCATAGAATCCACCCTGGCTGTCTCTGTACATCCCATTTCTGTTAAAGTTTCAACCTTGATTCTCAAAACCTTGACTATAATAGTCCAAATTGGACCCTTGGGGGTTGTTTCGGAAACCCACTACTTGGTTGCTTACAAAACATGCATCCTCATCAAAGAATGGATCATCATAGGTAGATCTTTGGAGGTTGGTGAGTGACTACCTTGACATTCGCTTGATTTTACCTTGAAACCAAGTCTATACTTATGCTATTCTGAGCAAGTTGCTCCATGATCTCTTCATTTACCTTTGCTTGCTCCATTATTGGTGTGAACTACATAAGAAAGTTTTATCACACCTCGCTCTTGTTGACCCCACGCTCTATATGTTTTGACCACTTACTCCATCCTTGTGGCTATCAATGCAAAAGGTTGGTCTAGAAACATGACTCCCATAGCCGTGTCAGCGCAAGCTCGACTATTCTCGTCAAGTGCCCGATAGAAAATTTCAACCAAGACATCATCAACAATCTTGTGATCACGGACCATCCTCAAGAATTTAGCAAACCTCTCCCATATTATGCTAATAGAATGACCCAACAATTTCTCAAAGTTGTTGATTTGGTTCTTGAGCTTCAACTTCTTTGAACTTAGGAAATATCTTTCAAGGAATACTCTCTGAAGTTTGGCTCAACTTGTGATAGTACCCGGAGGAAGCTTGGACGACTATACAGCTGCATTGCCTGTCAATGATAGTGGAAACATTCTTTAACCCACTGCATCAAAACAAAGGTTTTGTGTCCCCATGTCACTCTTGCAAACAAACACAATATGTTGAAGATGACGGTGGGGATCCTCCGAAGGTAGCCCTATGAATAGTCCGTAGTTTCAGAACATTTGGAGCAATCCACTCGATACTGTAAACTTAGTATCAACCAGTAAAAAAGAAAGTACTATAGCACCGGTAATGTCCATAGATATAGGGTTGTAACAACCCACACATATACACTATAAGTATTTATACTATATACATGAAACATGATATGGACTTTCAAATTAGTGCCAAGTTTAAAAGTGTTTGCATCTCGCGTTAAAGGGCATCATGTGTATCTAAAGTTTAAGATATGGACTTTCAAATTAGTGTCAATTTTAAAAGTGTTTGCATCTCGCGTTAAAGGGCATCATGTGTATCTAAAGTTTAAGAAAGTTGCGTGTATTCATGTTTTACGTCGAGATAAGAGGACCAAGACCCTAAACAAAGGATAACAATTGAGGTTCCTGTAGGACTTAGGAAGCTAGCAGGTGAGTCAGCTACTTGCTTAGCTTGAACTTGCGAGTTAAACAGAGACGAGACCTGATGTTGAAATTGTCCAATTCCAATTATGAATAAAGTATGAGTTAAGGAGGTATCATTGACCCATGTTTTAGTACTGTAAGAGGGCTGTATTTACAGCCCAACATGATGGAAGAAAAAGGCCCAACTACATTCTACAATACTTAACTAATTGGGCCAAAACATGAAGGAAAAATCTGCAAATTGGACAGCCCAAGTCCATCACTTTAGAGACCCATTTTGGCCCATATTTAAGTAAGAAGCTGCTGCATCACTAGCTTTCTTATATATACTTATGTGTGGCTACAAATCTAAGCCAAAGTTGGCCAAAAAGCCTTATAGAAAGAGCACAAACAGCAAACAATTTCCACAAACGTTTGGATACACTTTTCA
>DF364543.1:21002-49275 GCA_000787875.1 Solanum virginianum | reverse complement strand
TTGCTCCATAATTTGAAAATTAAAAGTAATTTTATTGATGGAATATTTTTTTTACAAATGTATGGAGGTGTATAGGTAAGAGATATTGGTATGAGATGGTGATGATAATAGCCTTTTTTTTTCTAAGTGTCTATATATACATATATATCTACGCTAACGATAAGAAAAACTTATTTAGATACGTGTATGGCTAAAATTTATTTACATACATGTATCCTTTATTTTTCTTTCACGTATTTGTTCATTCTTTATCAAAAAACTTATTTACATACGTGTATAGCTAAAATTTATTTACATACGTGTATCCTTTATTTTTCTTTCACGTATTTGTTCTTTCTTTATCTTCTTGGAAGACCTCTACATCACTTGCCATGTGTTGCCATATGTCATCCATTCCATGCAGATGTCATTATCAATATTTAAAGTTGTGCATATGTCATCATCAATGTTTGTCTTTTCATGACTTTGTCTTTCCAAGACTTTGTCTTTATAATTTTTGTCTTTTCATGACAAATTTGCTTTCTTCAAGACTTTATCACGTAGTATTGTAGAGAATACTTCATCTTGTGCTCCTCCATAATTATTCCAAATTAACAGCTAGTATATAATTGCTTATTCCGCTATATTTGCTGCATGTGTGTTCTGTATATTTTTTCCTAACTAATTTGCAATATTGCTCCATACTTGACTCTAAAATAATTTCTTTTCTGATAGCTTTTGTCATGTGCTCTTGCTCCGGCTTAAGTAGAGATATTGCCCAATTACGTACTTCACATAAATTTTGTGGCCTTTCTTCTTTAGCTGTTGAATATATCAATAAGTGATTTCGGGAATAATATTTCCATATATGTCCTTCATCATATACTTTGGATAATTCTGATAATATAGTATTAATTCCTATAATACGTTTGTTGGCATAAAAATTTGGTATCGCTGCTGCTTGGATAATTAGTTGTGTATTAATTTCCTCTGGGATTAAATAGTCCTGTGTCATTTCAATTTTTATCACCATAATTACTGGCTTGATTTCATCAAATAATATTTCCGCCGATGCTGAATAAAATCGAACATAAAATAATTGTCCTTTGGTAATTAATAAAATAATTGTCCTTTGGTAATTCTCTTATAGTTCATAAAAGCTTGGTATAAGTCCGGTATCCTGCTAAGTTCCTCTCCAGTAATAGTATAGGCTATTGAAATAAGTCCATAGGTTATTGTGTTAATTCTTGTAATACTGCATTTATGTCGTCATACCATGCTTGGGTAGTTAATACCGTGGTCCTAAGTCGTCTAATAGGTCTTCGTAGTTTATTCTTTCATCTTGTGTTAATTCTTGTAATACTGCATTTATGTCATCATACCATACTTGGGTAATTAATTTGTTCATTTCTTCTTCTTCGTGTTCTATTATCTTTTCCCATATTATTTTTCTTATTTTTACTTCAGATATTTTATTTAATGTATATAAAATAAGTATTTTATGTTTATTTATAAAATAATTATTAGCTATGCTTGCTGTAGGTGCATTCTACTTTCCTGTTTATTTGTTTTTATCCTAGGCTCTGATACCAATAGGGTGGTGGAAGCAGTTTGTAGTAGTTGTTGTGAGTTATTTATTGTATTATTAATTTTTAGGTCCAGGTTTTTTTGGGTTTGGGGTTTAAGGGAGGAATTAGGGTCTACATTTATTTTATGTAGAGTAGTAATTTTTTGGGTCATTTGGTAGGTTATGTTAGGATTAGACAATTAAATAATTAAATTAAAGGGTAGTAAGTCGTCTAATAGGTCTTCGTAGCTTATTCTTTCATCTTGTGTTAATTCTTGTAATACTGCATTTATGTTGTCATACCATTATTGTTTAGTTGATTAAATTGAGATATGGGATACAATTTATTATTAGTGTTAAAGTGAATTAAGCACTTATATGATAAATTGCTTTGAACTTATAAAGATTTGAATATGCATTGTCCCTTTAAAGCTTGATTTAAGCATGAGTAATCAATATTATGATTTGAATGTGACTTTTGCTTATGGATTTACTTGAATTTCATATTATATTGTTGATTTAAGTTTGAATCTCTATTACTCATGTTATTCTCATATCATTATGGCATATGTATGCATGAACTATGGTTTTCATGAAGTTTATGATGTGGGCTAAGTCCCAAGTATGATGATGATGTTTTCAATGAAAGTATAGGTTTGACAAGAATGTGATCAGATAAATATCTATGATATGGCTCTTTGAGCAAATGTTAGGTGTTTTTACACCAAATGTATAAGCATGAAGGAGCATAGATTTGAGGTTGGAGGTAGGAAGGGCTATCCCCAAGGGTCCTTAGTCCTTTCTTATATCTATATGTTTAATGGAGATATTTCTATGCATGAAAGTATGACATGAAGTGTAATTTAACTTTTTAGCCCAAGTATGCATGATTATGAGGGATGTTTGACTTTTAAGCCTAAGTATTTATGATTATGAAATGTGATTTGGCCTTTAAGCCTAAGTATGCAAGTAAATGATTTGAAAATCTATTCCTCTTTTACAAGAACGTCTATATATATATATATGTATTCTTGTGGGATGATGACTTGTCACCAATAAGATTAGAGACAGAGAGGGTGTAAGACCCTACTCATTGGATTAGGAGGCATCCAAGAAGTAAGCTTTGGAAAATGTGAACTATTACTATTTACGAAGTGGGTTTAAGACTCATAAGATGAAGTATAACCCATAAAGTGGGTTCATAGAACCTGGCAGACTTGATAAAATTTGGATCTTTCTGAAGTTCAATCTATGACTTATCAGATGACTCGTAAATTCCTCTATGAGTTATAGATGGTCTCATAGAATGAGAATCAGTGAAAGGTGTCCCTAAAGTTTGAAAAAAAGGCCATAGAAAAAACCCCACCTACAGGCTGTAGAATGTTCTACGACTCGTAAATGAGGTCTTATAGACCTGCCCGACTAGGATTTTATTGGGGTAAATTTTACCATTCCTCTTTTTCTAAGCCTAAGCTACATTATTTTGACCCCAACTATGTCCTCTATCAGTATATACAACCCTAATTCATCTCATTCCTTCTCATTCCAAAAACATTCTAAGTCTCACAACTCTCTGAAGCTCTTCAAGGCTTTCAAGAAAAGGATGTAAGCTAGGGTTTCAAACCTTCCATCTCAAAACCAGGTTTCCTCCGCCATACTCACAATAATATATGTGGGTTTGATTTTGGAAATCTTCCTTCCCACAAGTCCAACCAATCTTCTTCTCAAACCACATGAGATTTATGAATTATTTTAAAGGCATTTATGAACTCTTGTTTATTGTGATATTATTATGCATTATACACATGATTTCTATTTGGGTTTTTCAAGTAATGATTTTATTATGCTAAAATGTTAGTGGGGTTTAACATTGTGATTGATTTTATAATATTAAAATCATTTACAATATGATGTTATGAAAAGCTATGGAAGGACTTGTGGATTTTTAGTGTATTTCATGATACCCAAAACAAGGGTTTTCTACAATGATGGTGTATTGATTTGAAAAACTTTAAATGAATTGATTTTACTCTTCTCTTGTCTCATACTCTTGAAGTGCATAATTTTAAGTACATGTGCATATACCCACCATGTTTGACTAAATCTACATAACAAGGGTTCTTATGTTGATGAAATATTATTTCATGAATTTCAAGACAAGCATGTTAGGATAAGTTATGGGCTCCTAAGCATGTATTGAACTCATGATAAGTTCCCATGATTTGTAAGAGAAATGTTGAGCCCTTATGCTACATATTCTACCCTCTTTTGAGAAAATCATGTCTACATGAAGGGGTCATTCATGATAAATATTCTACCCTTGTGTACTATCTAAAGCTCAGTAGAATGGGCCAAGTATGTTACAATCTCTACCCTCATGTGTAATGTAATGCCTAATAGAAGGGGTCAAGTCTATGCTATGTTTTTACCCTCTAGTAAAAGGTATATGCCATGTGTAAGGTCATGTATTTGAATGAGCTACCCATACCATATTGTCATGTTTCTACAAGTTATGAAAGTTATGATTAAGCTTATGGTAATTTCAAGTATTCCATAGGACTAGACCGAGTAGAGAAAGAGGCTTAAGGTGGGGGATCGACTCTAGGGATCCTTATATAAAATCTTGGTCTATTAACTATGTGCTACAATAGGTTTATATTATTTTCCTAAATAGGCTTTTACTAGTGGATCCAACTAGGTCATGTTAACTACTATGTGGGGTTATGCTTGGTTTACCTTGGCAAGTAGACTACTCCTTTATTCAGTATGGAGTGAACATCGGGATTCTAAGTAGTACCTCGCTTGGTCTTATATGTTAGTTAGGGTCTCGTACAACATATGTATGATATATTATACAAGTCTGATTATCTTTATGCATGTTTTAACTTAAGCATTATGCATTTCATATTGAGCTCATATCCATGGATTATGAGTATGCATATTGATTATTATAGCTTAGGTTCCTTGTTGATTGGTGCTCTATATAATTAGTATGTTCCAAGTACTAACACATATTTTTTGCCTACATGACCTAACCATGAAGGGAAAAGAGCTCATGTTTGTCCTTTTCCTCCTCGTGGCTAGTCGAAATCCTTGAATACTCCTATTGGTAAGTCCTCCATTTCAGGGAGAACATCTACTTTATTTTAAAGATTTTGTTAAGATTTGTCTATTTCAGAATTTTTATCTTTTGAGAGTGAGCCTGGGAGATGTCTTGGCCCCCGTTCCACTCATATTAGAGGTGTTGTTGAATATGGAAGTTTATGTATCGAGCTTGACTCCAATTATCTTTATGTAATTATGAAGACTTTCCTTAGTCCTTTTTTCCCTTCTATGCTTGTTTACATGGATGGATATGATAGAAACCCCAAGACCTTGAATGCCCCCATAGACTGAGTCATACCTACCCGTCCGTTAGACTTATTTGCTATGTAATCCATTTTTATCCTCTTCCCTATAACATCCCCATAGCGTGAGTCCAAAGCCCTGCTTCCCCAGTAATTATATTCTACATGTTTATTGATCTTTTATGCTTCCAAAAAACCAAGGATGTGCCATGCATGCTTAAGAGGCTTGTTTGGGATACCTTCGGATTCTCGTCTGCCGTGTCACACCTAGACCCTAGGCTTTGATCTTGACAAGCTTCGTATTAGAGCACTAGATTTTTAAATGGTTCTCAAAAATCTAACACATTAGATCAAGTAGAGTATTGTTCAAAAATCTAACACATTAGATCAAAAAGTAGAGTATTGCAGCCATGAATAAGAGGCTATGAGGAGTTTTAGGAATTGTTAACTTTTTCATGATCTATGTCATACCTTAGACTTGAAATAAGCTTTCTTTCCCTAACGGGTGGTATTTTTCTCTTACAGATCATCCCACAACCAAGGAGAATGGCTCAAAGAGCTCCCACACCCGAGGAGGGTCCAGCCCATCTACCTCCTCAAGCTACCAAGAAGAAAGAGTTACGCTTGTTGAATACCGAAACATAATTTCCATGTTGTCACAAGTCATGACCAACAAATTGGACAAAGGATCCCAAGCTCCTCATGCTCCCACCCTATCTTCAGGAGTTAGAGATTTCACAAGGATGAACCATCTAGAGTTCCGTGGCTGCAAAACGGAAGAAGACCCCCAAGAATTCATTGATGAGATATACAAAATGCTTCCTATTATAAGGGTGATCTCAGAGGATAAGGTGAAACTTGTGACCTATCAAATCAAGGGTGTTGTACAAGTTTTGTTTACTCAATGGAAACTTGAGAGGGAGAATGATGATCCCATCCCGTGAGAGGAATTTAAAGTTGCCTTCCTCAATCGATTCTTCACTATTGAATTAAGAGAGGCGAAGATGATGGACTTTATGAATCTTATGCAAGGCTCCATGAGTGTGAGGGAGTATTCCCTTAAGTTTAACAAGCTCTCTTAATATGCTCCTCACTTGGTTGTCGACTCTAAGGCAAGTATGAATAAGTTTGTATCGGGGGTATCTGACTTGGTGAATGAAGAATGTCACACCGCTATGCTTGTGGATGATATGGACTTGTCTCGACTTATGAATTATGCTGTGAAACATGAAGGAGAGAAGTTTAGGAAGAGAAGGAGTGAGGAGTCCAAGAGGGCTCGATGTGATGGTAGTTTTCAAGGTGCTAAGGATGGCCGCTTCCAACAAGGTAACAAATTCCAAGGCCAAGGATCCTCAAATTCTCAAAACAAAATATGTGCTAATGATAGGGTGCCTAACACTAGAGCTTAAGCTGGCAATGGTCATATGACTTTTCCAAGATCCCTAAGATGTTGGAGAAATGATAGTAGTAAATGGTTGAGGGACTTGAATGCTTGCTATGGGTATGGAAAAGTAGGCCACAAGCTTATTGATTGTCTGTACACTCAAGATAAGGGAAAGGATGGTTATACCCAAGGACAAGGTTCTCATGTTGATCAAAGGGCACAATGAGGCGAACAAGGGGATGCTTGATGTCAGAATCAATTTTATACCCTTCAAGGAAGGCAAAGAGTGGAGAGGTGCCCCATATTATTATTGGTATGTTAAATATTTATGATTATGATATGTATTCTTTATTGGATCCAAGTGCTAATCTCCCTTTCATTACTCCTTTTGCTACTAACAAACTTCATGTGTTTCCCAAATTGTTGTGTGAACCCTTTGAGGTGTCTGCCCCCTTAGTGAGTCCATTATTGCTAGAAGAGTTTATAGGGGTTATCCTGTGTCTATATTACATAATGTGTTGCCTTGTGATTTTATTGAACTTGACATGGTGGATTTTGATGTTATTCTTTGGATGGATCGATTACATGCATATCATTCTTCCATTGATTATTAAACTCGTAAGGTTAAGTTCCAATTTACTAATGAGCTTGTCTTTGAGTGGTAAGGTCATGATTCATGACAAGGTAGTTTTATTTCTTATCTTAAGGCTTAAAAATTGACTTCTAAGGGTTGCATGTACCATCTTATAATGGTTTGAGATATTGAGTCTAAAGTCTCTCCTATCGAGTCAATTCTGGTTGTGAATTAGTTTCTTGATGTCTTTTCTGATGAACTTCCCGATGTCCCTCCTAAAAGGGAGATAGATTTTAGTATAGATCTCCTCCCTAATACTCAACACATTTCTATTCCTCCTTATCGTATGGCCCCGGCAGAGTTAAAGGACCAATTCAAGGATTTGTTGGAGAAGCATTTTATAAGGACTAGTAAGTCACCTTGGGGTGCACCAATGTTGTTTGTAAGGAAGAAATATGGCTCACTTATAATGTACATCGACTATTGGCAACTCAATAAGGTCACAATAAAGAACAAGTATCCTTTTCCAAGGATAGATGACCTATTTCATCAACTACAAGGGGTTAGTAATTTTTCTAAGATTGATCTTCGATTTAGGTACCACCAAATGAGGGTGAGGGAGTGTGATATTACCAATGCAACTTTTCAAACTACATATTGGCATATTGAATTTGTACTAATTCCATTTGTCTTAACTAATACACTGGAGATAGTTATGGATCTTATCAATAGGTCATTAAACCATACCTTAACATATTCGTGGTGGTCTTCATAGATGATATATTGATTTACTCCCAGAGTGAAGAAGAGCATGTGAAATATTTGAGAGTAGTGTTACAAACGTTGAGGGATGAGAAGTTGTTTGCTAAATTTGATAAATGTGAATTTAGGTTGATGGAAGTTGCATTCCTAGGGTATGTGGTGTCAGGTAGTGGAATTAAAGTGGACCCTAAGAAAACAGAAGTGATAACAAATTGGCCTTGGCCCTTTACTCCAACAAATATTAGGAGTTTCTTGGTCTTAGTGGGGTATTACCGAAGGTTTGTGAATGGTTTCTCCTCAATTGCTTCCCCTTTGACAAAATTGACTAAAAAGTAGAAAAATTTTGCTTGGACCAATACATGTGAAAAGAGTTTTCAAACTTTGATACACAAGCCTACATCCACTCTTATATCTCTACCGAAAGGGTTAGAAGGTTTTGTGGTTTATTGTGATGCTTCAAGGGTTGGTTTGGGGTGTGTTTTAATGCAAAGTTACAACGTTGTAGCATATGCTACTTGAAACTTAAAGGTGCATGAGCGTGATTATCCCACCAATAATGTTGATTAGCAGTTGTGGTGTTTAATTTGAAAATATCGTGTCATTATTTGTATGGGGTTTACGTAGACATATTTATGATGTGTTTTCATTATATAACACATTTGATGCCTAAAACATAGGATTTTGTGTGTTCTCAATGCAACATTTGTGGGTTTTATACATTTTTGTGTTGTTTTTTTATAGGAAAGCAGGTTGGCATGACTTTTGGAGAAAATTGCAGACTTTTTTGGTTTTTGAAGGCTTGTGAGACCCTCTATGAGTTGTAGAGCAATCTATGAGTAGTAGATTGTGTTTCATTGGGATATGCAGTGAAGAATGAATGTCTGAAGTTAAGCTATACGAGACCCCTATACTAGTCACAGATCACTCTATGAGTCATATAGAGAGGTTTTGTGAAGATTTCTAGAGAAGGACCAAATGATGATGAAGTCAACGAGAAGGCGATACAATTTGTACATTAGATTACGACTCATAAAGTGGATCCATAGAAGTGAAGTCCAAGATTCAAGAAGCTGAACACAAGACCCCGATTTTAACTCGTAAACCCAGTTATGAGTAGTAATTATGTGTCGTATGGTTTGCCGACAAGTTTACTATTTTTTGAAGACTTGTTTGTAAGTACTATAAATAGTATAATTAGGTTATTTTTAGTAAGAAGTACATCAAAATAGAGTAGAGATCATCATTAGAGTACTTTTTAGGGTTTTATACTTGGAGACTAAATATTGGAGAGCAGAATACACTTGTGGATTCATTGTATCTTTCAACCTTGTGATTAAAAATACAAATTGGGTTTTCTTGTTCTTCAATCTATTTGGGTAAGAGATAAATTATGTTTTTTCAATTCATAGTTTCATTATCTACCCATAGCATGATTAGCTAAACTCATAACTTGGGGTTGTGGGAACCATGAAGATCTAATCAAATAGACCCTGATAATTTGCAATTCATGGAATAGGTATTTACATGTATTAATCAATTCTCTTTGTTTTACATGTTTTGTAGTGGTTTCTCATTCGATGGCCATTAAAAAACTTGAAGAACAATTTGTTCAAGTGTTTACTCAGTCGATTTTGCATCAAAAAGATACATTGCCTAGAAACACAATTCAAAATCCAAAGAATGAAGGGCAATATATGGCAGTTACGACTAGAAGTGGCAAGAGTACCATAGATCCTCAACCAAACTAGACCAAGGGGAGGTTCATTGGGACTATAGGTAATGGTTACTATTGCACACTATTGAGATGGGTCAAGTCACATAGTGAAATTCACCTCTCACCTTTGACCAAAGGACTTGGTGAACTTAAATTACCGTCTTGCAAGCTATAATCTATTCAAGAATTGGGTTATCTTGGGATGATGATTTAGTGAATCATGGGGAACACAATAAACAAGTTGCCCTCCATTATTGATTATCTACCATTTTAGTTAATTTAGCTTAATTTCATATTAATCATTTTAAACCCCCCTTCGGGGAATTGAGTTGTTTAATACTTGAATTGTTTATTAGTGAATTGATTTGGAAAGTCTTTGTATTCTCTATGGGATTTGACACTAACCTTGGTTAGGTTTTATGTTTGACAATGACTACTTTATCCTCCCAAAGAGAGGTGTAACTTAGGCATGATAAAAGATTATCGCGTCATTCCCTGGGAGTAAGGCTAAACTTTGATTGAATTCACTAGTAGTATAATTTGAGTGTTAATTTCATAGTTCCCTTATATTTTACATTTGTTTTTATTTTTGTTTTGTTTCTTTGCAAGGTATATTAGATAGTGTATGCCCAACACTAGGAGTCAAGGAAATCCCTTAGCTCCAATTGATTTAGAGATCCCAACGCACTTTGAGAGGAATGACTCAAGCAAATGCTAATATCGTGGTTAATGAAGCTTTGAATAGGAATGTTGATGCTGATGATACTGATGTAAACCCACCTTCTTTGGAGAATATTCCATAGCCTAGGGATTACAATGATAATGCTTATCAATGGAATCAACATAGATTGAACCTTATGGCTATGGATATTATTAGGGCTATTGTGTTGCCACTACTACTATCCAACACAATCCTCACTATTTCTAGTGGGTTCCTCCTAATGCTCCAAAACCGTGGGTTATTTGCTGGTCTACCATCAGAGAATCGACATAGCCATTTTCATAATATTGCATTTATGTGCAAGAGTGTAATGGGAACACAAAATCTATCTATGGATGTTGTGGGAATTCGTGTCTTCCCATTGTCTCTTATAGGCAATGCCGCATTGTGTCTATCTAAGCTCCCACAAAGTTCCATCACCAATTGGGTAGATTTGTAGAAGGCCTTTTTGGAAAGGTAGGAGAAGCTCATGTTAAAAGATCAACTTAACAATTTTGAGCAACTTCTATGTGTTTCTATTAGTACTATGTGGGAGAGGTTTAGTAAGTGTTTGAGAAGTATCCCTAACTATAAGATTGTAGATAATGCCTTGGTAGAGTTATTTTTATCGTGCCCTTGATTAGAATAGCCAAGCTTGTGGGGACACTAGTATGGGGGCATGTTTATAGATCAACCTTACGTAAGGATTGCCGAATGGATGGAACAAGTGGTCAAGACTAATGTATGTGGGGATAATGGGGGAGAAATTCTATGAGGAGTTCATATGCTATTAATGTTGGTTTAGTGCAACCTAAAATGAATGAGGAGATTATACAACAACTTGCTCAACTCTGCACAAGCATAGATGTGGTGATTAAGCAGAATCAGGAAAGAGTGAATGTGGTAGTCCACTATCATCCATATGCACCTGTGTATGGTGAGCCTTATTATGATGAGGATGCTTGTTTTGTGAATGATCAAGCAGTCGGTTTCTGGATTAATGCCCAAGGGTCCAATCAGGACTATTGGCGTCAAGGATAAGGAAACTAAGGTCAAAACTATGCAAGAGATAAAGCTTATAGATATAACCAAATAGTTATTATAAGAGGAATAAAGGTCCTAAAGTAGATTAGGGCAGAAGAGATGGTTTTAGAAATGGTCCATACGTGCCACCATATAACCAAGATATAGGTATAAGCAATTGTAGAATTGAGGAGATGTCTGACCGTTTATTGAAGAAGGCCGAGACAGAAGATGAAACTCTAAGAGGCATGAAGTCTGATATTTCAAGTATTAATTAAAAGATAGAGTCTCATTCGATGGCCATTAAAAAACTTGAAGAACAATTTGTTCAAGTGTTTACTCAGTCGATTTTGCATCAAAAAGATACATTGCCTAGAAACACAATTCAAAATCCAAAGAATGAAGGGCAATATATGGCAGTTACGACTAGAAGTGGCAAGAGTACCATAGATCCTCCTATGCTAGTTAAGGTAGAAGATGTTCATGAGAATATAGTTACAGATAAGGATGTTGTTGACAGAGAAGATTTTGTCAAGGATGGGGTAGGTGAAGTAGTTTAAGAGCCAAAGAAGTATAAGACTGTCCCAAGGCCTCCTCTTCCTTTCCCTCAAAGACTCTAAAAGGGAGGAGGAAGGCAAGGTAAAACACTTTCTCTCGATAAGCAACTATCTATAAACATCCCTTTGATTGAAGCTTTAGTGAAAATATTGAGTTATGCAAAGTATATGAAAGACTTGGTTACTAAGAAGTACACTGTGAGTTAAGAGCTTTCTAAGGAGTTTCAACATTGTAGTGCTATCACTACTATGTCATTGGTTCAAAAGCGTGAATATCCAGGTGCTTTCACTATACTGTGAACTATAGAAGATGTAGAGTTTGCACTACTACTTTGTTATTTGGGTGCTAGTATCACTTATCAACTTGATTCCCCTTGCGGTTGTCAAGAAGCTTGGTTTGGTTGCCCTTACACCAAATAAGATACAGTTGTCAATGGCAGATAGAACGGTCAGGAAATTAGAAGGTCATTTTATGACATGTTGGTAAGAGTGGAAAAATTCATATTCCCTGCAGATTTTGTGATTCTTGATTGTGAAGTTGATTTGAAGTCCCTATTATCTTGAGGAGATCATTTCTGGCACGGGGCAAGCTTGAGTGGATATGTACTCTGGTCAACTCAGATTTAGGGTGAACAATGAAGAAGTTGCCTTTGATATCCGCCAGTCTATGAAGCATCCGGATGAATTGAAAAATGAGGTTTGGGCAATTGGTGAAGTCTAGTAGCTAATTTATCTAAGTCGTGCCACAACAATAAATCAGGCGCTACTTAGGAGGCAACCCAAGGATTTTTGATGTTTTAGCTCAGTTTTGAGTTCATTTTTGATTTTAGAATTCTTAGGTAGTTTTTTATTGTGTTTTAATTATTATTTTTAACATTGGGTTTGTTGCATATAGGGTGTAAGTGCACTTTATAAAGAGTATACAGGTTCAAGACTAAGCCAGTACATTTTGTTGAGAATTGCATGTAGTGCAATTTCTACGACTAGGCTTACGAGTTGTATTACACTTTACCTCTCGTAATCCTTTCTCGTGGAAAATTATAGCGACCAAGATAAGTGTGCACTCCACCCACATGCCAACTTTACCACTCGTAAATCAACATAAGAGTTGTGAATGGTGTTCATGGAACTCCAAAAAGATTCGAAATTCTTCTAAGTGTTGAGGGTTCTACGAAACCCTGACTTATAAGTCATAGATTGACCTATGAGTTGCACTCGGGCTTTCGTAGAACCAATGCCAGTAATTTTAAATGTTGACCCAATAAGGTATAAAAGGGTGGTCAAAATATTTTGGCCCCACTTTTACCTTAATTGACCAATATTTTCCCTAATTTCATTCCTTTTCTTTATTTCTGATCAATATTTCGGCAATTGTGACCAATTTATGGCATGAAAATTCTGCCTACTCCTAAGGTTTTGCATTATTCACTTTCTCTCTCTCTCTCTCTCTCTCTCTTCCAAGATCATCTCCATCTTTGGTAAGTTTTTTGGTTAAGTTTTAATCTAAAACATCCATTGATCTTCATTGTGTGATGTGATGATGGCGATGGGTTTGAGTTTTAAGCATGAATTTCTTGATGAATGTGAATTATGAATGAGAATTTAGGGGTGCCTTTGATGAAATTGATTACTTAAAATTGGAATTAGGTGTAATAGTCTTTTGATTGGTGATTGTGTGCCTGTGGAATCATTTATCATGTTTGAATGAGTGATATTTCATAGTTTGTGGTTGTGGGATGAGATTTGATATCATTGGAGCATTCCTTAGTGTTCATCATAAAGGAAATTGTTGGAAACTTATGGTATTCCATGCTTGTTCATTTATTGATAGGGTGAATATGGGTTGGAATCATATTTGAGGTACGGGTTATTATGTGCTTGAAAAGTGAGTGCTTGTATGCTAGCTTCAATTTTTGTAGATTTAGTATTAAATAGTTCTTAGGGTCCGTGTGATGAATTTTGATAGGTTAGGTACCTGGAAGTTGTTCACAAGAGTCTTCTACGACTTATATATGAGTCAACGAGTCGTAATTGCCCCTCGCTGGAAGTTCTAGTGAGTTGATTTTCTGAATATTCATCAGATGAGGCCTTATAAGAGTCGTAGATCACTCTAGGAGTCGTAGATAGGTCTCCTAGATCCTTGTCTATTTGGAGAACTACTCTTTGAAAGTTTATATGAAACTAGTTTACGACTCGTAAACCAAGTTACGAGTCGTACTTAGATCTCATACAGTTTTCTAGTGTTTAATATTGTTTTGAACCTCTTGTTTACAAGACCATTTTATGACTCGTAGTTCTAACTACAACTCGTAACTGGCTTTCTTAATGCCTTTCTGAGGCTGATCAAATTTAGTTTTTGTTCTCTATGTCTTGATTGTTGGGTCTAATTATGGGTTTTTTATGTAATTTTCAGACACTATGGCTCCGATAGGCAAACGTACAGAGATTTGAGGCTTTCAGAAAGCAAATCTTTGATGAGCCTATAGATGACGAATATATGGATGTTGAGCAGACCCAGCTGAGTGGGTCATTCGAGATCATAGATGCTTGTCCAGATCCTGAGGCTGGGGTAAGACCAACTAGAGCAGCAGCTGAAAGAGTTGCTTAAACCTAGGCTCAGACCGTTAGTCCTTCCTAGTCAGATGAGGAAGGTAATGAGGAGACTAGGAGCAGCATGCCCCAGATGACTAGGTCTAGAGAGGCGCAAAGTTCAAAGGAGGGCTCCAAGGATAGAGGAGATGCCGAATCCTTGGTCACACCATCTTCTTCTTTTGCACCGGATGTTAGTGCTCACCAGAGGTTTGTTGAGGGTATAGAAGCTATCTTTTTAGAGGGCATGCAGCCCAAAGAGCGGGGCAAAACCACCTGTTTGATATATTAGGAGCCCCAAGTTATTGATTATTGATTGATCCGTGTCTAGGTCTAAAGGATGCGATGACACGATATGGGCTCACGTGGTTGATGGAGAGGCTTGGATGATACGCCCCAATTCTGGAATGGGAGTTTTATGAAATGTATATATTAATTATTCTTAGAGATCTTTCTAAGAGGAAGAGACCTCTCGCACAGCCGAGATTGACAGCGGTAAGAGTGAGAGGGCAGCAGGTCAATATTTTAGAGGAGATGGCCTGCCGTGTACTTTTTGGTCTAAAGTACCAAGACCCGAGATTGATAGCTCAGTTTGGCTACAAATTGGGGCAGGCTAGAACAATATTGATTTCAAAGGATCTGATATAGAGGACCAAGTTGTTGAGATGGGTGGCCATTCACATTGTAGAGCAAGGTCCAGAGCCTACTTGGGTCACCACACATACAGAGCCTATTATCAAGGCTTCACTGAGTTTCCCCACCAAATTTTGGTGGGTGATTGTTAGATCCCGTATTTGACCAACTATGGCAGATAACACTTTGAAAACAGAGCAGGCAGTATTAGTTACCTGTATCTTGGCTGGCTACGACATTGATTGGGTCTGACTCATATTAGAGCAGATTGATGAGTCAACACCCAAGAGGGCCACCTCCATCCTATTTTCAATATTTATCTATAAACTTTGTTTACATTCGTGGGTGGAGATACTTCATCAGCTAGATCAGTTAGATAAGGCTTATTATACCTTAGAGGCCAGCCTAATAAATGCCAATGAGAACCAAGTGGCAACCCGACGAGCACCATCACCACCATCGCTGATACTCACTATGGAACCAATACCTGAGGGTTCGACGACTTCCAACACAACTACTATTGCTGCTACTACAGATGAGAGACCTCACTAGCTCGAAGTAGTCGATATTGAGACAGGTCCTACTACAGCTGCACTTGCACCAAAGGCCAGCATTTTACAGACTTCTATACCAAGCATCGTTTATGTGTCCGCTATCTCTATCAAGGCCAGGCGCAGCGTCTATCATGTACTGAGGCCCAGTTATCTCTGCTTATCTATAGCTTAGTCCATGGATCCGCCAGATTGTTATGGACTCAGAGGAACGGTGCAAGGCATTCACCATCTCTATTAGATAGGAGTGTGTTTCTAGAGTGGACGCCTGTATTGATGCCTTTGAGGCTCGGATTCAGAAGAGGTTAGCTGAGGCTCGACCTTTAGATTTGCCAGCCATACATGAGGAGATTGCAAAGCTTAGTGCTGACATGACAACATCACTTGCGACGACCATGACATTACCAGAGTCTACATCTACGGAGTCACTATTTGATCTATTCGCCTCCATGGAGCCTCTATAGACTTCCCTGGAGAAGCATCTTTACACAAATGACCCTGTTCAGAGGAATATATGTGCAAAGTGCTAGAGGAGGATGAGGATAAGGAGTACAAGCTTGGGCTGTCCTTGAGTACATCGAGGCTAAAGGAGGAGATGAGGCTAGCCCAGAAGTGTGATAGAGTAAAGGGTATTAGACCCTCTAGAATGAGTTTGGCTATTGAGCATACTACCCCACGAATGAGAGATGACCAGACGTAGCTAGAGATAGGTGCTTAGGCACCGATGTATGTTTTTGACCCATAATGTTATATTTTTCTTAACTTGGTGCATTGAGGGCAATGTATAACCTTTTTGATAGGTTGTGGGTAGTTATGGGCCTTGGCGAAGTCTGAGTAGCTTGTGGTCCATAACATGCCAAATTTTGATCCCGAGGTTTTCTTGCCTATGTTCTTTTTCCTCGTGGATATTTAATTTTAGTTGAAGCGGCACGTTAAGGGTGTTTAGATAATATGTGTAGCATATAGTACTAATACTTATGGCATATATAATGTTTTTATGTTTTGTTTTGAAAATTGGTACCCACCAAAATTTTTTGATTAGTAGTTAAATGGCAACCATGCATGTTGGGTGTTTGGCAATAGTTGTTCTGATAAGTGTCGGCAATATGAGACATGATGCATGATCTGTGAGTTGCTTGTTGATAATGTCGGGCAATGCCATGTGAGTGGGAGCTTATGTTGCCAAATTCTTGCATTGTTGTGCTAATTCATAACTTGCTTGTTACTCTAAGTTAGATTGTAGATTAAATGGATTAGGAAGGTATCTTAGGCCTTTGTTCTTAAAATTAGTTACTTTAGCCTAAAATAACCAACCAAATGATGTTTTATCCTTTGATCCAAATATTTGAGCCTTACATGAACCAATTCTTTCAAAAACACCTAATTAGTGTAACCTTATTTAGTGATAAACCTTGAGATTGGCCCTGGTCTGTCCTTGGGAATTGTGAACCTTCATTGAGGTTAAAATCTTATGTTGAGGGTGGCAACCAAAAGTGGCCCTGGTTTTGGGAATGCATATTGTGTACTTCAAAATAGGCTAAAAGCCTAAGTTGAGGGTTGCTAGTGTAAGGGTAAAATCACAAAAATAAGGTGGTTTTCACAACCCAAGACTAGGGCCTAGACATGACATGGCGCATGGCAAACTCAAAGGGACCCCAAGCAAGCATCTTAGATAATCGTTACACATCCTTGGTCGCGAAAGCAATAAAATGACAACATGAGATAGTAAATAGGGATAATCAGGGATAAGAGACATCCTTCATATCTTAAACATCAAGAGTCGAGAGAGAGTCAAAGCTCATAGAATTATACATAACATCTCTATCAACTCCTTTAAATAAAGAACTTAGTGGGGGCCAAGACAAGGAACTGGGGTTAACCTCATAGATATACAATAAAGAAAGAGATTCATAATACATAGCATAAGAAATAGACATTATCCCTGGAATGGAGTACTCACCAACTAGCTTGAGAGAAATCATACTAGCCACGTGGAGGAGGATGATCAAGTGGGGCTCCGGTCCCTACATGGTAACATCATGTTGGCATAGGGTATGCGTTAGTACGTTAGAATATACTAAGTATGTAGTATGCAATGCAACAAGAGATAGACATCATAGTCAAAATACATAATGATAAGTAATAGATAACATAATAATAATATTGCATGTATGATCAATGCTTAAGTAAAACATGCTTACATAGAACATAATATATGTGTAAGAGTATTAGGCATAATAATAATAATATTGCATGTATGATCAATGCTTAAGTAAAACATGCTTACATAGAACATAATATATGTGTAAGACCAATAAACAAATCAAGGTAGGGTTTAAAGACCCTGTTCATAAGATCCATGAAGATAACAGGTGCATTGGTCAACCCAAAAGACATCACAACAAACTCACAATGCCCACACCTAGTCTGGAAAGCGGTCTTGGGAATATCACACTTCCTCACCTTCACTTGATGATACCCAGACTAAAGATCAATCTTAGAGAAGTCGCTAGCCCCTTGAAGTTGGTCAAACAATCATCAATTCTTGGAAGAGGATACTTATTTTTGATAGTGACCCTATTAAGTTACCGGTAGTCAATACAGATCCTAAGAGACCCATCCTTCTTCTTCACAAACAACATCAGTGCATCCCAAGGTGATTGGCTAGGCCTAATAAAACCCTTCTCCAACAAATCTCTCAATTGCTCCTTCAAGTCTTTTAACTCCGCCGGGGCCATACAGTAAGACGGAATAGAAATGGGTTGAGTATCAGGGATGAGGTCTATATGAAAGTCGATCTCTCTTTTAGGATGAACACCAAGAAGGTCATTTGGAAACACATCAACAAACTCATTTACCACCGGAGCTGACTCTATAGGAAGGGCTTTTGACTCCACATCCTTAACCCACACAAGATGATAATGATACCCCTTAGAGATCAACTTACGGGCTTTAATGCAAGACATGAACCTACCCTTGACCACCACATCATGACTCTCTCACTCAAGGATGGGTTTATTTGGGAATTGGAACTTGACCCTACAGGTTTTACAATCAATAGAGGCATAATATGCATGTAACCAATCCATCCCAAGAATGACATCAAATTTAACCATACCCAACTCAACAAGATCACAAGGCAATATTTTATGCAAGATGCGAATGCGATAATTTCTATAGACCTTTCTAGAAATAATAGATGTACCAATAGGAGTAGACACCTTATATGACTCACACAACAATTCAGGCTCAACATGAAACTTTTGACAATAACAGAGGTAAAAAAGAGAGAGTGGCACCCAGATCAATCAATGCATACACATCAAAATCAAAGACTTTTAACATACCTGTAATGGCATTGGGCACCTCATCAACCCCTTACCTCCCATGCAAAGCATAAAAGCAATTGAGCCTTGGGGTACCACCTTGTTGACCACTTCTCCCTAATGGAACTGTATTTGCACCTTATGGACGAACCTCCTTACCTTTGTTGCGGTTACAAGGACAATCAATCTTTTTGTGACCAAGTTCCCCAGACCCATAACATGCATTAGTATCTCTCAAACATGGGCCCTCATGGCCCCTACCACATTTAGAACACATATTAGTAGGAACCACGCCACCAACACCTTGGGCACTTAGGAAGTCATTGGGAAACACCCTATTAGAAGCATGAGAAAACCTTTGGCCTTGATAGAACTAGCCACCCTTTTGACTTTGGAACCTTCCCTCAAAACGAGCCCTCTTTGCCTTATTACTCCTCCTCTTCCTCAACTTTTCCTCCTTTATTTGTTTGGCATAAGTCATAAAACAGGACAAATCCATATCACTTATCAACATAGCAGACCGACATTTCTCACTCATAAAATCAGGTAAACCAATCATGAACTTGTTTATTCTAGACCTTGAGTCGGCAATCATGTGTTGAGCATATTTCTAAAGTTAGTTGAACTTAAGGGCATACTCCCTTACACTTATAAACCCATGCTTCAAATTCATGAACTCTACCAACTTAGCTTCCCTACTCTCAAGAGGGAAGAACTAATTAAGAAAAGCCACCTTGAACACCTCCCAAAGCACCAAATTATTGATTCCCTTCTCCTCCTTCCATTGATTGTACCATATTTGAGCCACCCCCTTGAGTTGCTAAGCTGCTAACACCTATGATAGCCAATACCTTCTAGACCTCATCAGTGAACTCTTGAGGGTTCTCATCTACCATAGACCCATAGAAATCCTGTGGGTTCATCCTCATGAAGTCTAACACCTGAGATGCTGGAGTGGGAGAATGAGGGGCTTGGGCCCCTTGATTGATTTGATTAGCCGTAACTTCTGCAAGCAAAGTGAGAGCATCCCAGAGCTCACTATGAGCTGGTTCTTCCTCGGGTGTGCAGGCTCTTCTCCCTCTAGTATTAGGCATAATCTAGCATAACATAGAATAATCGTTTGGATTTACTTGCATATTTTCACTCTTGAATTATATGGTTTTACACTCACACTACACTCCCGCCAAGTGTTTGATAAAATATCTAAATTATGATTCTTGAGTTGTTCAAGGCCTAATGCTTAGAGTAAGAAGAAGGGAACTAATTCCTAAAACGTCTCATAGCCTCTTACTCATAGTTGTGGTGCAAAAAACAACCATGAATAAGACTCTAAATAGAAGCAGTATATTGGATGTCGAGGACCATTAACAACCTAGTGCTCTGATACCAAGTTTTTCACTATCCAAGCCTAGCACCTAGATGTGATACGGTGCATGGAGAACCCGAACGGACCCCTAGCAAGCCTCTTAGCACATCATTACACATCCTTGGTCATGAAAGCAATAAAATGACAGAGGGTGTTAAGTCCATTAACCTTATTGAGGGGTTGGTTCCTTGACAACATTGATGGAGGGTGTTAAGTCCATTAACCTTATTGAATGGTTTGTACCTTAACCACTTTGATGGAGGGTGTTAAGTCCATTAACCTTATTGATGGGTTAGGCAAGAGAGAGTCAAAGCTCAAAGCATTATACATAACATATCCAACAACACCTCTAA
The DNA here is from genome assembly GCA_000787875.1 of Solanum virginianum. Lineage (NCBI taxonomy): Eukaryota > Viridiplantae > Streptophyta > Magnoliopsida > Solanales > Solanaceae > Solanum > Solanum virginianum. The sequence goes on along the minus strand of DF364543.1, from coordinate 28,850 downwards.
ACATAGAACTTAGCAGGGGCCATGACAAGCAACCGGGCTCACTCTCATAGTTAAAATATACAATAAAGAAAGAGAGTCGTAATACTTAGCAAGAACATAGACATTGTCCCCAGAATAGAGGACTTACCGACTAGCTTGAGAGAAATCATACTAGCCACATGGAGGAGGATGATTAAGTGGGGCTCCGGTCCCTACATAGTAACATCTTGTAGGCATAGAGTATGGTTAGTACGTTTGAAAGTACTAAGTATTATGATGCAACACAACAAAATATAGGCATTATAGTCAAAATACATAATAATAAACAATAGAAAGCGTAATAACAATATGGCATGTATGATCAAAGCTTAAGCAAACCATGCTTACATAGAGCATAATACATGTTTAAGAAGAGACCATTATTATATAACTCATAGTTTACCAAGGTACAAACCCCTTGTTTAGTTAGTAGATTATCATACCCTACCACCCATGGTGATTGAGGTACAAACCCCTCAACCTGGTTATCAAGGTATAAACCCCTTTGATTGGTTGGTGGATCGTTGCATCCTTACCTCCCATGGTGATTGAGGTACAAATCCCTCAACCAGGTTATCAAGGTACAAACCCCATTAATTGGTTAGTAGATCATCACACCCTACCACCCATGGTAATTGAGGTACAAACCCCTCAACCTGGTTATCAAGGTACAAACCCCTTTGATTGGTTGGTGGATCATCACACCCTACCACCCATGGTAATTGAGGTACAAACCCCTCAACCTGGTTATCAAGGTACAAACCCCTTTGATTGGTTGGTGGATCATCACACCCTACCATCCATGTTGATTGAGGTTCAAACCCCTCAACCGGGTTATCAAGGCCCAAACGCCTTGATTGGTTATCAAGGTACAAAACTATCAACATGGTTACCCAAGAACTTAACCCCCTAAGTAGGGCATGGTCACTTTCGAACACTATTAGAACGACCCCCAAAAAGTGCCCGAAAATATGCCTCAGAAGTTCCAGAATTGTAATTTTGATATATCCTAAAATTCATACGTGATATCAAAAATTTGACTTAATTTTCTTGTTCAAAGGGTCAAATTTAAGGGGAGAAGGGTCAAATCCTAATTTTAGAGCGAACGATTTACAATTTTGAATCTTAAAGTTGCAATTTATTGTTGCTTCTATTTAGTCCTTCTGCAATGCGCACTGGCTTATTTTTGTGACAGTGATTTCATTTTGGTCCAAGACTTTTAAGTTTTGGGCCAAAGCCTTCCTACACTTGGAAATACCTATATATAGCCATATTTTGCCTTCATATCACACAAGACACTCTCCAATACTCACTCAAACACTTAGTCTTATATTTCACTCCAAAATCAAGAGCCAAAACCCTTTCTAGATCTTAAGGATTTCATCCAAGCTTCAAGTCTCCATCTCTAATCTTCATAAAGTTGTTCTCCAAAGCCAAGGTATGTGAGTATCTTTCATGGGTTTCTTTCACCCATGATGCCCAAGATTTTGTTTACATAAAATTACATGTTTTAAAGATGATTTATTCATGGGTCTTACTTATTATGAGTTTAACTACACACTATCTTAGGGTTTATGAAATGGTGATTGTTTTAGCATGTTTTGAGCTATGGATCTAAGATCTATTGTGAGATTTGAAGAAGGGTTTTGATATATATTGTTTGAGGGTGTTACCAAGTATTGAGTGATGGTTTTATATTGGATTTACTTGCATATTTTCACTCTTGAATTATATGGTTTTACACTCACACTACACTCCCGCCAAGTGTTTGATAAAATATCTAAATTATATACTGAATTTTCTAACATGATTCCACTCTTGAATTGCATGATTTTACACTAGCACTACACACTCGCCAAGTGTTTGATAAAATGTTTGAATTATAATTCTTGAGTTGTTCAAGGCCTAATGCTTGGCATATGAGATATATGACTTTATGATGATGAATATATGTTATAAATATGTTATTTTAATGATAAGCTTCTATAGTGCTACATGTTGACTATAACCTTATTGGGGGGTTGGTACCTTGACCACTTTTAATTGAGGGTGTTAAGTCCGTTAATCGTGTTGAGGGATTAATACCCTGACCACTTTGATGGAGGGTGTTAAGTCTATTAACCTTGTTGGGGGTAGGTTCCTTTACCACTTTAATGGAGGGTGTTAAGTCCATTGTGTTGAGAGGTTAGTACCTTGACCACAATGAAAGAGGGTGTTAAGTCCATTAACCGTGTTGAAGGGTTAGTACCTTGACCACCATGATGGGGGGTGTTAAGTCCATTAACCTTATTGAGGGGTTGGTTCCTTGACAACATTGATGGAGGGTGTTAAGTCCATTAACCTTATTGAATGGTTTGTACCTTAACCACTTTGATGGAGGGTGTTAAGTCCATTAACCTTATTGATGGGTTGGTACCTCAATCACTACCAAGTGGGGTGGTAAGCCTTTGATTTCGAGTACTAGTTCCTTGGTCTACGATGATGGTGTATTCTTATATATGTAATGTGTTCTATACAAGTATGTTTTACTTCAAGAATCATTTATACATGTCATATTGATAGTATTCTATTCATTGCTTATGACTATGCATTTTGCCTATGATGCCTATCTATTGTTGCATTGTGTCCTACATACATAGTACATACAAACATACGAATGCATACTCTATGCCTACATAATGTTAATATGTAGGAATCGGAGCTCTATTTGGCATTCTTCTCCTCCAAATGGCTAGTACGATTATCTCTCGAGCTAGTTGGTGAGTCCTCCATTTCAGGGATGTTGGTCTATATTTCTTATGCTATGTATTGATACTCTCCTCTATTTCTACTTTGACTATGAGGGTGAGCTCGGTTGCTTGTCTTGGCCCCTGATAAGTATCTATGTTTAGAGGTGTTGTTGGATAATTCTATATTATGCTTGATCTTTGACTCATATATGATATTTAAGTATTACTTCGTATTTATCTCACTCTCCCTTAGTCCATATTTCTCGTATTTATTATGTCTCTCATATTATTTTTAATTGCTTCAGCGACTAAGGATGTGTAATGATATGCTGTGAGGCTTGTTTGGGGTTTCATCGGGTTCCTTATTCATCGGTCACGTCTAGGCCCTAGGCTTGGGTCATCACATAGATAGTATCAGAGTACTAGGTTATTTGATCCTCATAGTCCAGCGTACCATGTCAATTAGAGTCTTATTCATTGTTGTGTTGTGCACCACAACTATGAGTAGGAGGCTATGAGACATTTTAGGAAATGTTTCCCTTCTTCATGGTTAATGTCATGCTAAAGATTTGTGGTAAGGTTATTTCTACCATAACGATTGTTTTTTGATATGCTAGATTATGCCTAATACAAGTGGAAGAAGAGCCCACACTCCCGAGGAACAACTGACTTCTCCCTCCCCTCAAGCTCCTCAAGATGGGGGACCGGTTCATGAAGAGATCTGGATTACTCTCACTTTGCTTGCACATGTTGTGGCTACTCAAGCCAACCAAGGGGTACAAGCCCCTCAAGCTCCTACTCTAGCATCTCGAGTGATGGACTTTGTGAGGATAAATCCACTGGTATTATATGGGTCAAAGGTTGACGAAGACCCTCAAGAGTTCATTGATGAGGAATATAAGGTATTGGCTATCATGGGGGTTAGATCAAAGGAAAAAATTGAGTTGGCAGCTTACCAACTCAAAGAGGTAGCACAAATATGGTTTAATCAATGGAAAAAAGAGAAGGGGGATGACAATGTGGTTCTTTGGGTGGAGTTCAAGGCAGCTTTTCTTAATTCGTTCTTCCCACATAAGCTTTAGGAGGTAATGATGGTGGAAATCATGAATTTGAAACAAAAATTATCAATGACTGACTTTTCTTAATTCGTTCTTCCCACATAAGCTTTAGGAGGTAATGATGGTGGAAATCATGAATTTGAAACAAGGTTCCTTTAGTGTGAGGGAATATTCCCTCAAGTTCAATTAACTTTCTAAATATTCTCCCCACTTGGTTGCTGACCCAAGGGCTAGAATGAACAAGTTCATGATGGGTGTATCCAACTTAGTGAGTGAGGAGTGCCGGTCTTCTATATTGATTAGTGACATGGATTTGGCCCGCTTGATGACCTATGCCAAACAAATGGAGGAGAAAAAGTTGAGGAAAAGGAGAGATAAGGAGGCCAAGAGGGCCCATGGTGAAGGAAAGTTCCAAAGTTCCAAAGGTAGTGGTAATATGGTACTTTATAATAAATGTGGTAGATGTCGTTATGGCCCATGCTTGAAGAATACCAATGCTTGTTATGCTTATGGAGATGAGGGTCACAAGATAATAGATTGTCCTTATAGGCGCAAAAAGGGTAGAGGTTGTGATGTTGACCAAATAGATGCTCCAAGACATAATCGGTTCAATTCTCTTCAAAAAAGGCAAGGAAGGGAAGAGGTTCCTGATGATGCTACCGGTATGGTAGATGATTTTCTTGATGTTGTTGTGCATGCTTTGATGGTTCTTGGGGTTTCTTTTCCTTTTATTGTTCCTTTTGTTGTTAGTAAGGTATGATTACATGGGTCTATTGTTGCTACAAGGGTTTAGGGGCTGCTCATGTTCTTATTGCATAGGGCCTTGTCTTGTGTTTTTGGTTGAGCTTAGCTTGATGGAATAGAGGTCTTGGTGTGGTTGCCTACTTGCATATTGTGTTTCCAATGAGTGTAGGACCCGTAAGGTTGTAATATGATTGTGAGGGATGGTCGATTTGTTTGGATAACTACAATAGGATAGTCACTTCTCTAAGCTTGATCTTTGATTTGGGTTTTGTCTGATTTGGGTTTTGTCTCTAAGTGCGGATGAGGGTAGATGATATTCCTAAATGTCTTTCCAAACTAGGGGTGAGCATTTTAGTATTATTGGAGTTGTTTGGTTGACTTATGCATCAAATATGTTTATGGGTTTTGTTAATAGGGTCTTAAAACCCTACCTTAACATGTTTGTCGTGGTCTCTAGTGATGGTGCATTAATTTAATTAGAGCTTGTGAATCCTATTAAGGGTAGTGTGCAAGTTTTGGGAATGAGAGGTTGTTTGCGAATTAAGATAGGTGTAAATGAAGGATAACAAGAAGGTGGTTAGAATTTCTTTAAGGATCATGAAATGAGTGTGCATGATTTTCCCTGGTAAGGTTAATATGGTGGTTGGTGCTCTAAGTAGCCTAGCATGTGTTGATGATAGTAGCAAAAAAGTGACTTGAGGGGTCCATTTTTTGGCCAGATTGGGGAATTAGGTTGGAGGAAGTTGAGCATGGTAGTGTAGTATTCTTGATGGTTCCAAATCTTCTTTGGTTCGAGAGGTCTAGATTAAGCAAGGTCTTGATTCCGTCTTACCAGGCTTGGTAGTTTTGGGTGAAGAGATGGTAAAGTGTAGGTTGTTTGCCAAAGGGGAGATAGGGGTTCATGGTACCATGTGGACTAGGTGGGTTTAAGGTTGACAATTGAGTTTAGGATTGTGATTCCTCTTATAATGTAGAGGGAGGTTGGTAAGGTTGCTTAAGGATTGGCATTACCTAGGGATATGGTTAGTTTGTCCCGTTTTTCATGCTTTTAGGTTGAAGGGATGTGGTGATGACTCTAGTACTATAAAACTTGTGAGATTGTAGATGTTATGAAGGATAAGTTGTCTTAGGTAGAGGTCCCGGTGGAGGCATAGGATGGAAGGGTGGAAAAGTTGATTAATAAGGATGTGGTATTCGTCAAGGCCCTTTGGGAGAATCGTAAAGTTGAAAGTGTATCTCGGGGAGCTGGAGCGGGCATGGGAAAGCTATATCAATACCTATTTCATTCTATTCAAGCTTATGATATCATGTTAAACCCCTTTTTTCTGATTTCATATCTCACGTTCCAGCACTATGTCATTTGCATGCATTCATGTTTACATTGAAAAGGTTCATGGTGATTTTACACTTCTATTGAGATTTTGAAAATGGCGTTTTAAATTATATTCTTGCATTCTTGATGGGGCTGACCACTTCATGATTACTCTTCTCTTGTATGTTTCTTTGACATTTTGGGACGAATGTTCCCAAGGGGGAGATATTGTAACAACCCTAAAAAGTGGTCGAAAATGTGTCTCGAAAGTGCTCAAAATCATAATTTTCATATATCTCAAAATCTGTGCATGATATCAAAAATCTGACTTCATATTCTTTTTTAGGGGGAATGGTTCTAACCACAATTTTAAAGTGAACGATTCACGATTACGAATTGCAAAGTTATAATTTCAAGTAGCTTCTGCGTGTTCCCTCCGAGACGCGCACTTGCTTATTTTTGTGCTAGTGATTTCAGTTTGGTCTAAGACTTTTAAATCTTGGGCCTAAGCCTTCCCACACGAGAAAATACCTATACTTAGCCATATTTTGACTTCATATCACACATACACTCCCCAATACTCAAACACTTAGTCTTATATTTCACTCCAAAATCAAGTGCCAAAACCTTTTCCGAATCTTGAGGATTTCATCCAAGCTTCAAGTCTCTATCTTCATCCTGCTTCTACAAAGATGTATAGAGACTTGAAGAAGGTTGATTGGTGGGGTGGTATGAAAAGAAATATTGCTAGGTTTGTAGTTGGTTATCACAATTGCTGACAAGTCAAAGCTAACACTAAAGGCCGGTGGCCTAGCTCAAGACATAGAAATTCCTACTTGGATGTGGGAAGAGATCAACATAGATTTTGCGATTGGTCTACCAAAGACTAGGAAGCACTTTGATTCTATTTGACTTGTTGTTGATAGAATGACAAAATTTGGCTCACTTTCTACCATTAAAACAAGTTATGGTGCCAACGATTATGCCATGATATATATACATGAGTTCATCAAGTTGCATGGGGTACCATTATCTATTATTTCAAATCGTGAAGCTCAATTCACTTCTTACTTTTGGAGGTCCTTCCAAAAGGGTCTTGGTAATAATGTCAAGCATAGCACGACGTTTCATCCTCAAGTGATTGGCCAAGCAACAAGGACAACACTTGAGGATATGTTTAGGGCTTGTGTTTTGGAGTTCAAAGGAAGTTGGGATGAATATCTTCTAGTCATTGAGTTTGCTTACAATAATAGCTATAACTCTAGCATTGGAATGGCTCCCTTTGAAGCCTTATATGGTAGGTAATGTAGGTACCCAATTGGGTGGTTTGATGTGGGAGAAAAAGCTTTATTGGGATCAGATTTAGCAATGGAGGCCTTGGAAAAAGTGAGGTTGATAAGGGAGATATTGAAGATGGCTCAAAGAAGGCAAAAGTCCTACTCCGACACAAGGAGAGATCTTGAGATTGATGTTTGTGATTGGGAGTATTTAAAGGTGTCACCTATGAAAGGTGTGGTCCAGTTTGACAAGAAGGGAAAGTTAAGCCCAAGGTTTTTAGGGCCTTATAGAATATTAAGAAAATTTGTAAGGTCGCCTAGGAATTAGAGTCATCCACGGAGATTAGTATGGTTCATCCATTCTTCCATGTGCCCATGTTGAGGAAGTGTGTTGTCATGCCCCAAATTCTGTTAAGGCGGACTGGCACCCATTGCCGATAAGGCTCGGGAGAACCAACTATACCTATGTTCTTTCTACATGCATTATAATGAATTCCACCTTTAGTATGCTTTTAAAAAGGAAAATAACACCAATAAGCCAAAAGGAAAAGCATATAACTAGGCCGTTGGGGCCACGCTGTCTGGAATACAAAACATGGCCACACTTTAATTTACATAGTCTACAAAGCCTCTAACTAGTGGCAAGTATCTGCTAAGGGTCAGGACAGGCCCCGCCTCAACCAATTGTACAATACAAAAACATAAACTAG
>DF364543.1:3768-14609 GCA_000787875.1 Solanum virginianum | reverse complement strand
ATGGACTTTGTGAGCCTATGACTGTGTTCTAAGAATTGTCTCACTTCTTCATATCTTATGTCATACTTTGGACAATGTATTAAGGTTTTCTAATCTTGATGATGTCTTTGCTACATTACAGAAGATCCCTCCATGAAGAGCTCGTGTACCAAGACTAGCCCTATCTAATGAGGACCATGTTCCTGAAGAACCTATGCAAGAGCTAATCCCTAATGGTGAATTCCATAATGCTTTTGCTATCCTTGCCCAAGTGGTGACCACTCATACTAGATAGGCTAATCTTCTTCCCTGATATCCTACCTAGGCTACTAGAGTGAGAGATTTTCCTCAGATGAATCTGGAGTTGTACGGATCAAAAGTTGATGAGGATGCTCAAGAGTTCATTGATGAGCTCTCTAAGGTGCTGACTATAATGGAAGTGACTTCTGAGGTGAATGATGAGTTAGCTGCTTATCAGTTGAAAGATGTGGCTCAAGTATGGTACATTCAATGATTGATGGAGTGGGACTGTAGTAATAGAGTTAATTGGTAAGAGTTCAAGTTTGCATTTCTGGATCGATTGTTCCCTCTTGAACTTAGGGAAGTAAAGATGACAAAAATTTTCAACCTCAAACAGGGTAGTATGAGTGTGAGGGACTATTCCCTCATATTCACAAAGCTCTCTAAGTATTCTCCGATACTAGTGGCTGACCCCCGTGCAAGATTCATAAGCTTATTTCTGCTATTTCTTATTTGGTTGAGAAGGAATGTTATATGGCTATGATGATTGAGGATATTAACATCTCTAGGCTCATAACATATGCTAAACAGATTAAAGGAGAAAAGGTCAAGGAGAAGAGGGTGCATGTTCTTGGAGGACTCGTTATTATGATGGGTTCTCTAACTCCAAGGGTTATGCCGGCTATGGTCGCTTCCAACAAGCCCAAATTTCTAATACAATGTTTGGCAATGCTAGGGTGTCTTCGCCAAAAGCATAGGTTGTAGGTGGTCCATTGCCTCCTCGGAGTGACAAATGTGGAAACTCTTAAGATCCAAAAATGAGTTTGGGACACTTGAATTTGGATGAAATATTTGGCTAAGTATTAGAGAGGGTTTTGAGAGTGTATTGAGTGATATAGAGTTGAAAAATGACTACGTATAGGTATTTTTATGCATAAGAGGGCATAGGTCCAACGTCCCCAAAGCCTTAGGACAAAACAGTTAAACTTGCAGCAAAAATGCATATCTTCGGGCCCCTAGTGCGCATCACGCCTCGGGCGTAGGTCGACACATGATAAGAAAAATTTTAGAAAATAAAATTTTGCTACGGTTGCTCTAAAATAGGGGTTATACCAATTTCACACTCAATTTTTCCCTCGATCATGAATATGAAATCAAATTTTTGATATCACGCACGAATTTTGAGATATATAGAACGATTATGGGCATTTTTGAGGCACATATTTGAGTACATTTTAGGGCAATTTAGATAGCTTATGCATCCAGGAAATTGAAGGTGTATGAGCAAAATGACCCAACTCATGATCATGAGTTAGTGGTTATGGTGTTTTCTTTGAAGATTTGGAGATATTGTTTGTATCAAGTTCATGTTAATGTTTTCACCGACCATAATAGTTTGCTATATGTGTTCACTCAAAGGAATCTTATCTTGAGGTAAAGAAGGTAGTTGGAACTCCTAAAGGTCTACAACATGAGTATTCAATATCATCCCGGCAAGGAAAATATTTCAGTTGATGCTTTTAGTAGTCTATCTATGGGAAGTGTGGCATATTTTGATGAGGGGAAGAAGTTGTTGATAAAAGATGTTCACCATTTGGCTAGGTTAGATTTTAGGTTAGCCGACTCTAATGATGGTGGTATTCATGTTCAGAATGGTGCTGAATCTTCTGTGGTACTAATATCAAGGCTAAGAAAGATCTAGACCAATCATTGGTTGAATTGAAGAGGTTGGTTACCAAAACGAAGATAAAGGTTTTCTCCCAAGAGGTAGATGGTGTTGTGTCTTCCCAATGTTGATGATCATAGAATTGTGACCATGAATGAAGCCCATAAGTCTCATTATTCTATTATCCCTGGGATCTACCAAGATGTAAGAGGATTTGAGGAAGAATATTGGTGGCATAGCATGAGAAGGATATAGCCAAGTTTGTATTTGAATGTCCTAATTGTGAACAAGTGAAGGTAGAATATCGAAGGCCAGGTATGTTGGCTCAAGATATTGAGATTCTTACTTGGAAATGGGAGGATGTGAACATGGACTTTGTGGTCAGGTTGCCTTGGACCCGAATGCAATTTCATTCAATTTGGATTATTGTTGATCAAATGACTAAATCAACTTATTTCTTACCAGTCAAGACTACCTTCAATGCTAAAGATTATGCAAGGTTGTATATCCAAGAGTTGGAGAGGTTGCATAGCATGTCAAAGTCTGTCAGATTGAATTGTCACACCCAATTTACTTATCACTTTTGGAGATCATTTCAAAGAGGACTTGACACTAAATATTTATTGCTATTTTATGCTTTTGTGAAACCAAGGATTTTCCATGCATTCTTAAGAGGCTTGCTTGGGATTCCTTTGGGTTCCCATTCACCATGTCATGTCCAGTTCCTAGGCATAGGTCATGACAGAGGGCTATCCCCAAAGGTCCTCAATCCTTTCTCTTGAACTATGTGCCTAACATAGGTTTATCTTTATTCCCCTTTAAGGATGAATGATTAATGTTAATGGCTCTACCTTTAGCAAGTAGGTCACCTCTTTATCTGTTGTGCGGAAGATGACAGAGTTACAAATTTTAGCTTACTTTATCTTATGTCAGTTAAGGTTCTATTCCCGTTATGTGTGAAGCATTTTAGCACTCATGCATCATGCTCTTCATGGTATTTGAATATATTATTCTTTCTTACATACTTCTTTCTATATATACGCCACTGTCATCTAACATTGAATGTAGCTATAATAAGTTCATTTGCATTGCACACTGGCATACTTAGTACATTCAAATATACTAACGCATACTTTTTGCCTGCATGACCTAACCATGTAGGGACCAGACACTACATTCCTGTATCGTTTGATGGCTAGTCAACTTTGAGAAAGTTATTGTGGAGAGTCCTATCTTCCAAGGACAAACCACCATCCATCTACCTTATGTTCCTTCTATTTATGCTACATCACTTTGCGGGGTAAGCTTGGGACATGTCTTGTCTCTCGTCCTATCTTATGACTAGAGGCATTGTTCGACGTCTTGCAGACTCTTGTACAAATTGATGTTATGTTATGCTATTTGGAGATTATGTTATGATGCGGAAACGTGGAAGATCCTAAGTCCCATTTTTCTCGCATAGAGTGATTCATACATACTCGCCCTTTAGACCTTATGTGTTGTGTGTTATGTGGATCCGTGCTAATTCCTATCCATATGATATCCTGATAGCGTGAGTCCTGCTTTTTCGTTCCTTAGAAATATGTGTTTATTATTTCATGTGCATTTCCAAATTGATGATGTGTGAATGGATGCTATGAGGCTTGTTTAGGGACTCTTAGGCTCCCATTCGCCATGTTACTCCTAGACCCTAGGTCCAGGTCTTGATAGTAAGAGAAATCAAACTAGTGTGAAATAATGAAGAATCCTCTCACCTGCAAGGAAGGGGTTAGTGCACAATATAAATATATATAAGAGTAGAATAAGATAATAACAGCGATCAATGATGCAATGGACATGTGGTGTATGAATGCAATGTATGGGGTAGAATCATGGTAGACTGCGGCGTTGGTTATACATCTATTGAGATGAAGATACCAAGTAGAACCCATGGGGATCTTGTCAGACCATATATAAAAATCTCTCAACTGTCACTACGGTCGTTGGCACTGATGACACCTCAACGAACTCTAGCGCCAGTAAATAGGTCTCTAGTATCATGACGGACATTGGCACTGATGATACCTAGGTTAATTCTACCGCTAGTAAATAGTACTCAAGTAACATAACTGTCTCTAGGACAATGCAATATAATATGAAATTCATGCCAAGGTGATAACATCAAGATGTATAACAATGATAATATACCTCGGTGAACTCTGATGCTAGTAATCAAATCACAAGTAACATAACTATCTCAGGGCTAGTGCAATATAAGATAAAATGCATGCCAATGCAATAATATCAAGATGTATAGCAACAACAATATACCTCAGTAGACTCTAGCACCGGTAAATAGATCTCAATTAACACAATTGTCTCAAGTATCACAATATCTCAGTGTTACAGATGCAATATGAAATGTGTGCATGCCAATGCCACAATGCAAGTATATATATAACATCAATATAAATGATAATGGATGTATACAATAGCCATAATGTCAAAAAGGCTATGCTAGGTGCATCAATTAGTACCACACTACTATCAATATATCTCATATTACTATTCTCTCTCATCAACAATCAAGCTGTCAATAAAATTAAATTCTGCAAGTCCCAACTTATGCTTATGAATCTCCAATATATTATAATTATCAACAATTTACCACAACACTCTCCAAATGGTATCATAAGACTCATATTATCACAATAATGTCCCAAATACTTTAATTCTCAAGATTTCATCTTAATTTATCCATAGAATCACAATTCTATCATATCAATCCAATAATATATGAATTAATCAAAATCTTAAAATTATCACATCAACATATCTAATAGCTCATATTCAGTCCTAAAAGTTTAGTTGAACCTACCTCAAAGAATACCCATATTGGCACGAATTAGGCTTAGAGGGAAAATGGTAAAAGTTAGGGCTAAATTGAAAGTTTCTGAATCTGAAAATTGACTAAAAAGTATAAATAGACGTGATAAAAGGAGTTCATGGGTGAAAATTCCACTAAAATCAAATTCAAATTGAAGGAGAAATCATCAATTAAAGTTTTCGAATCATAGTCTAAAACTTCCTAACTTTTGACATTTAAAATCATGAAAATCAAGACAACATCAAGATAAAAGTCATGAAAATTAATCAAAGGATGTTAGAAACACTTTCCCAATAGAATTTCACAAAATTCTTCGTCCAAAATCACCCCAAAAGTTTGAAATATTTCAAAATGGACTAAAAATAATGGTTCTCTAATTCAATACTGACACGAGTAAATTTGTACTTTGCAAATGCAAAGAAGGAGGAAGATTAATCTCTGCGAACTAGAAACTTCTCAGTAATTGCAAAGAAGAGAGGAAAATATACCTTTGCGAAGGCAGAAAAGAAATTTGGTTGCACCTGATCCTTCACACCAGCAATGATCAAAACTCGAAATATGCCCCATGGTCCATTTGGGACCTGATTAACACACAGCAGACTTGTATCTATACTAGAAATGTTGATCTAGACTCCACGAAATAATAAAAAAATTAATTTTGAGGTCTCCTTGACACAATTAGCAATTCTACTTAGTAAAACTAGTTTAATACTCAAAATACCAAAACTGCCCTTAGAGGCTCCAAAATTATAACAAGACCATTTCTAGCTTTATTTTCATCATTCGGAACTACTAGAAGTGTTGGAATTTTGATCCGACCTTCTGAACTCCGAATATTGACAAAAGATAAACTTTGGTTTCAGAAAAAACTAAAAATGCAACTTTTGATCCAAAATCCTCATTTCAACTCTGAATTCAGTTCTGTAACTTCTCTTAAACCAGATTCAATGTTTTAGAGCTAATGAAATTGATGGATCTCTAGTCCGACACCCAAGATTCAAAATGGTATTAACACTCACTTTTTAAACAACTTATGCTTCAAAAAAATGTCAAAACTCATATTTTCCACTTTTAAAACTTGGGATTTCAGTCCCAACAATACAGATAATCAAAAATAGGTCCAAAGCAACTTATGAAAGGGAAAAATAGTAATTTTTACATATAAGCTCAAAAATGACCAACAAGGTCATTACATTATTTACCTCTAAAAATAATGTTCTACTTTGAACATAATGGAGAAGAAGTACTTGAAGCCTCAAAAAGGCTAGGATGTCTTCCTTGTATATCTGACTACAAGTAGACACCTCAATAGGAATGTGTCACCACTGAACTTTCATAGAAGGTATATCCTTGGAACTCAACTTTCGGACCTATGTGTCCAATATAACTATCGGCTCCCCCTCAAATGACAAATTTAGACCTAACTCAATTGAATACTAAGAAATCACATGGGACGTACTTAAAATATACCAACAGAGCATGGAATCATGAATACAAGATGACTCATTGATAATCTCAGCGCCAAGGCCAACTCATAAGTCACCTCAACAACTCTCCCAAAAATCTCAAATGGGCCAATGAATCTAGGACTAAGCTTGGCATTCATATAAAATCTTATCACAACCTTATTGGGGAAACTTTCAGCCAAATACTATCCCCTTCAGATAATTCAAAAGGCCCAGTACTCCGGTCAGCATAACTCTTTTTGGGTCTCCGAGCAGTTAACAATCTGCCCTAACCAGCTGAACTTGGTCCATGGAATACCCAAAAAAGATAACAACCAATACCATAACAAAAATTGAATCAAAAGCATATGATCGGTGATCTACACCTCAGACCATACAAAGCCTCGAGTGGTGCCATTTGAATGCTCGAGTGATAACTATTGTTATATGCAAACTCTGCCAATGGTAAGTGCTAGTCCCACAAAATTTTTCATCCAAAATCACCCCAAAAGTTTGAAATATTTCAAAATGGACTAAAAATCGTGGTTCTCTAATTCAATACGAACTCTGAACGACTAATAATGTAAATGGACTAAAAATCGTGGTTCTCTAATTCAATACGAACTCGAGTAAATTTGTACTTCGCAAATGCAAAGAAGAAGGAAGATTAACCTCTGCGAATGTAGAAACTTCTTAGCAATTGCAGAGAAGAGAGGAAAATATACCTTTGCGAAGGCAGATAAGAAAGTTGGTTGCACTTGATCCTTCACACCAGCAATGATCAAAACTCGAAATGTGCCCCATGGTCCATTTGGAACCTGATTGACACAGACTAGACTTGTATTTATACCAGAAATGTTGATCCAGACTCCACGAAATAATAAAAAATTGATTTCGAGGTCTCCTTGACATAATTAGTAATGCTACTTAGTAAAACTAGTTTAAAACTTAAAATACCAAAACTGCCCTTGAAGGCTCCAAAATTATAACAAGACCATTTCTAGCGTTAGTTTCATCATTCAGAACTACTAGAACTATTGGAATTTTGATCCGACCTTTCGAACTCTGAATATTGAAAAACGATAAACTTTGGTTCCAGAAACAACTAAAAATGCAACTTTTGATCCAAAATCCTCATTTTAACTTTGAATTCAGTTCTGTAACTTCTCGTAAACCAGATTTGATGTTTTGGAGCTAATGAAATTGATGGGTCTCCAGTCCGACACCCAAGATTCAAAATGGTATTAACACTCACTTTTTTAACAACTTATGCTTAAAAAAATGTCAAAACTCATATTTTCCACTTTTAAAACTCAGGATTTCAGTCCCAACAATATAGATAGTCCAAAATAGGTCCAAAGCAACTCATAAAGGGAAAAATAGTAATTTTTACATATAAGCTCAAAAATGACCAACAAGGTCATTACATTATTTACCCCTAAAAATAATGTTCAACCTCGAACATAATGGAGAAGAAGTATTTGAAAATTCAAAAAGGTTAAGATGTCTTCCTTGTATATCTGACTCCAAGTAGACACCTCAATAGGAATGTGTCGCTATTGAACCTTCACAGATCGTATATCCTTGGAACTCAACCTCCGGACCTGTCTGTCAAATATAACTATCGGCTCCTCCTCAAATGACAAATTTGGACCTAACTCAATTGAATAATAAAAGATCACATCGGACTTATTTAGAATATACCAATGAAGCATGGAAACATGAATATAAGATGACCCATTGATAATCTCAGCGGCAAGGCCAACTCATAAGTCACCTCAATAACTCTCCTAAAAATCTCAAATGGGCCAATGAATTTTAGACTATGCTTGGCATTCTTCAAAAATCTTAGCACACCCTTATTGGGGAAACTTTTAGCCAAATACTATCCCATTCTGAGAACTCAAAAGGCCTAGTACTCCGGTCAGCATAACTCTTCTTGCATCTTTGAGCAGTTAACAATCTGCCCTAAACAGCCAAATCTGGTCTATGGAATCCCCTAAGAAGATAACAACCAATACCACAGCAAACCTTGAATCAAAATCATATGATCGGTGATCTACACCTCAGACCATACAAAGCCTCGAGTGGTGCCATCTGAATGCTCGAGTGATAACTATTGTTATATGCAAACTCTGCCAACGATAAGTGTTAGTCCCACTGGGTCCCAAAATCTATCACATATGCCTGAAATATGTTCTCCAATACTTATATGGTGTGCTCGGACTGACCATCAGTCTGCGGCTAGAAAGTTGAACTCAAATCCAATTGAGTACCTAAACTATGTTGTAGAGCCTTCCTATAATGAAAGATGAACATAGATTCTCTATCTGATAGTATAGAAGTTGGCACTCCATGCAATCTACAAAATCTGAAATATGCAACCTAGCCAACTGCTTCACACTGTAGCTAGTCTTCACTGGTAGAAAGTAAGCTGACTTGGTCAAAAGATCAACAACTACCCAAACTTTATCGAACTTTCCTAAGGCTATGGGCAAACCTCTAACAAAATACAAAGTCACTAGGTCCTCTTTTCACTAGGGAATGGGCATCCTCTACATCAATCCACCTAGCCTTTAGTGCTCATACTTGACTTATTGGCAATTTAAACACTTTTCCACAAATTTAGCTATGTCTCTTCTCATCCTGAACGACTAATAATGTTATCTCAAATCATAGTACATCTTTGCCGCATAAGGATTGATGGAATATCTAGAAAAATGGCCTCTTTTAATATTAATCTCACACAATTCCCTACCCTAGGTTCACAGACATTACCATTTATCCACAAAACACCCTCAGAATCAATACTAGCCACCTTGGCTTCACCACTCAACACTTAAGTGCGAATCACGCATAATCTAGCATCCCATAATTGATGAGTACAAATATTATCAAGCAAAGAAGTTTTAGCCTCATCAAAGGACAAAATACTCTGAGAAGGGATATATCCGACCAAACCATCTACCTAGTAATTGACTGAACCTCCAAAACTAAAAGTCTCTCCTCAGCCCTCAAGAATGCCAAACTCCCCGTTCTAGTAGCCTTCTATTCAAAGCATTTGCCATCACTTTCGTCGTGCTCGGGTTATATTGATGAGACATAGAACTATGACTCTTGTAACAATGTAAATGAAGGATTTTTGCATATTCTCAAGTAAATTTGTTCTTTTGATGTGTGTTTTTGTTATTTTTTAGGAAAAGTTACTAAGGCATGACGAAATGGGTAAAACGCAAGAAAACAAATGAAAAAGGAGCTCAAATGTTGGCACAAGGAGGCATCCACAGCATGTGTAGCATAATATGGGCTGTTAAATGTCACATGGATATGGCCTTGGTGAGTGAAGGAAAAATGGAACTAAGTCAACGACCGCAGGTGCCTTTATGGCTTATGTACCACTACAAAGACCGTGAGGCCCACATGGCCTTACAGTTGGCATGACACAGCATGGCGAGAAGCTGAAAAAAGAAGCTAGAGAAATATAGTCAAAGGTATACCCCATGGTACACTTCACGGGCTGTGGACATTGACATGGTCCGTGTCACGTGCCTTCAAAGTGATGTGAAAATGGGATATTACCATCAAATATTACAAAAATGGTACAAGTGGCAAGAAACAAGGCCTGTTATGGGCTATAGGGAATGTGCTAGTCCATGTGGGCAGGTTCATCTTCCCTGCAGATTTCATTATTTTAGACTTTCAGGTGGATTTCGAGGTTTCTATCATCCTAGCGAGAGCATTTCTTGTGATGGGTAGGGCATTAGTAGATGTAGAGTGTGGGAATCTTACCTTTAGAATAAATACTGAAGAGGTAATGTTCAGCGTGTGCGCTATAATGAAAAGACCCAAAGTGGTAGCGGTAGTATTTGTCATGGATATGGATAATGACTATCTTTCTGAGATTTCACTTGAATAAAAGGTGAGTGTGGACACACTAGTAGCGGTGTTGATGAACTTCCTAAAGGATGTTATCAATGGTTACAAAGACATTGTGAATGCTTTGCAAAGTAAGGGACTAGACCATTTGTCCCCAGGAAGCTAGACTAGGACTTGCAAAATAGACCGACTCCGCCAGCCAAAATTTTTATTAAGGAGTCTCCTACTGTTGAGCTCAAAAAGCTACCCCAACACTTAAGGTATGTATTTTTAGGCACTAATAACACTCTTACAGTGATTGTGGCTATAGATTTCTAGGAAGACCGAGTGAATGCATTGTTGGGGATCCTCCAAAAGTTTAAAAGGGCTATTAGTTGGAGTATTACAGATATTATAGAGTTTTCTCTAGGGTTATGCATAAAAAAAAATCAAGTTGGAGGATAATTATGTGCCCAACATCTTACAACAGCGCAGGTTAAATCCATCCATATAAGAGGTGATGAAAAAGGAAATTATCAAGTTGCTAGAGGCTTTGTTGATATACCTCATCTCCGACAGCCAGTTGGTTAGTCCAGTTCAATGTGCCCCTAAGAAAGGAAAGATGATAGTGATAGCCAATGATAAAAAATAATCTCATCCCCTTGTGACCTTTCACTTGGTAGCGAGTGTGCATAGACTACCGAAAGTTGAATAAATGGACTTTGAAGGACATTTTTACCTATGCCCTTTATGGAGCAGATGTCAGATCGGCACTCCATGCAATCTACAA
>DF364544.1:15246-35490 GCA_000787875.1 Solanum virginianum | reverse complement strand
CGGTGACCTTGTCGGCCCGCGTACTTATGTATTCATATTTGTATTCTGTCTGTTGGTTCGTTGTACTCTTCTGTTTCAGGTGGCTAGTCAATAAAATAGAAAAAACTCTGCCAAAATTTTTATAAAATAAATAGTAACCTTGTGATTGGAATCGGATTTGACTATGTTATCTGAGTGCCCCTATCGGGTACCAGTCACGGCCCATGGGTTGGGTCGTGACAAAATTGAAGCTTGGTGTCCATGGTTTCATTATGACTGGCCTTTTCAACATGTGATAAGGGCCTAAGCATAGTACCTTGTCCTTCTCCTCTTTATTAGCAAAACGAACAACAAAGTATCCATCCGAGTGATATAGAACTATAAGTTTAGATGATAAGGTTCCTTTGTTTGCCATGAATCTTTCCATTACTCCTATTGATGGGCCTGCTCCTAGTACATATAGAACTATGGAAGGTTTCCATTTAGCTTTTTCTTTAGTAATATCTTCCGGCATTATCTCCACTACTTTCTCACCCTCAACTATGCTAGGTGCGATGTAAGTTAGATACATACCTCGAGTAGCTAATATGTTCGTAGCAAATAGATTTGACCAAAGTTTCACTTGTGGTTGCTTTTCCAGGTACTGTTCCATTGCTGTTCCTTCACTTTCTTTTTGTGTCACCAGATCCGGCCATTCCTCTGTTGCTCCACTCTTTTCCTTGCCCTTGTCCCTTTCTGAGCTATTTACTGGTGTTGCTAGCTCATTGGCATGTGAGTTGTTTTCAGATTTGCTATGGAATCCTCCAGCAAATAAGCTCATGCTGATTCCTTGTATAATTTCCGCATCCTATTGTTTCTGAGTTATTTTGCGTGGTCTTCCTCTTCCTATTTTTGATGGTGCAAGTTAGTGCACACTAACGTGTACTGAGAGAGAAGAAGCTCTAAAATTTTATATTTGGAATGGTATTTTAATAGTGTGAAACATTGGAATGTTGATTGCGCGCCATATGTTTATTATGGTATATATTTAGTGTTTTACACAGGTAACTATTCATTATAAGGTGGAAGGAGTGTTATATGATACATCATCAAATTATGATGGTTTGGTTAGAGTGATTACTTGTCAAATAGGGTTGGACATGACGTACGTCGAGTTGGTAATAGAATATATTGTAAATGTGCATTCACCGCCATTGAAAATCCACAATGACATGGAGGTAAAAGTTTATTTAGATCAGAAAAGGTTCAACCCGAATTTCTTTTCAAAATATCCATTGTGTGTGACGGATATTGATAGAGATGTGGAGATAATAATGCATGAACCAAATGATTAAATAATATTGCCACAACCACATAACAAAAATAATTTAACCAAACCACCAACAGTTATACCAAAATATTTAGTCTCAGAACCAAAAATATTGTGCAACAATAAGAACACTAACTAACACATCAACAATTTAATAAAAAATCTAACCATGACTAACAAACCAAGCCAATAACAGTTACAAATCATAATGTTCACCTTTTTGAATACCATTGTGCATTTCAAAGCTAACCAATAATATTGGTAAAAGGAGACCAGTTATAATATATTTATTCCACACAAAGTTTTATTAAATTTTTTAACAACAGGTCTATACATGAATTTTTATGATACCTTCTCTGCACCAACTCCTTCATTCTTTAATCTTTCACATTGTATCAACTTAATCTCATTAAGTATATTCTTGAAACATTCATCCACGTAAGCTTTTAATTCCTCAATTTACGCTCCAACCTTGACCTCTAAAGTCAAAACTAGGTCTAGAACAACAACAAGGAGTGCTCTCAACAAAAATAGCATCACTTTGAAATATTGGGCTTTTCTTAGTAGGTGTGCCCTCCATAGTTTCCTTTGCACTAGTGAAAGAACACTACATAGAAATTAAAAAAAATTCAAAAAAAATTATAATGCATATACAATCTTTCAAACAAACAAAAATTTTGTTTCAACAGGAGAACAAATTTTTTTTTGTAAAAAAAAGTTTAGTGCGAGTTACCTGGAATGTAGACGGATATGAAGAGTTTAGAATAAATTTTGGTTTTGCTTCAATAAAGATTTTTTGGTTGAAAAAATATAAAAAGTGAAGGTTGAAAAATTCGAAGAAGCGCCTGTTGACTGAAAAGTGTAGGTGTTGCCTTCCATAGTAATTCTTCCTTTGCACTTGTAAAAGAACACTAGATAGAAACCAAAAAAAATTCAAAAATAAAAAATTTATAATGCATATACACTCATTCAACCAAACAAAATTTTTTTTTAATATGAGAAAAAAGTTTTAAAAAAAACGGAGTCTAGTGCAAGTTACCTGGTGGTGTAGACGGATATGAAACTTTAGAAAATATGTTGGTTTTCCTTTAATGGAGAGTTTTTGGTTCAAAATATGGGAAAAAGTTAAAGCTGGAAAAATGGGAAGACCTTTTGGTTCAAAAAATGTGAAAAGTAAAGATAAAAAAATGGGAAGATGTGTCTGGTGACTGAGACAATACGTCACTCGAGGAACTGTATTGATTGGTGTAACAACTAATTAGAATTTAGTTAATTAAAAAAAATCATGAAGTACAACTTGGTCAACTTTTTAATGGTGTATTTTGGTAATTTAAATGTTAGTATGGTAAATAAACAATTATGGGTAACTTTCCCTTCTTAAGGCGGTATTCTTGTAATTTTTAGCCGATAGAAATGCTTTGAACTTGACAATTTGAAGTTCTTTATTACCCTAAATCACATCCGATATATTTCAAATAATTAGGAAATGGCCTTAACATATATCTACAATTTAGAAGTCAATGGGTTACCTAGTTTTTATAAACTCATATCTTGAAACTTAAATGGTAAGAAACTTTCAACTAGGGTCGGATCTATATAGTTCAGAGAGAGTGTCACGCCACCTAGTAGTCTCAATTGAAATTATATATACTTATATATATACATATATGTGTGTGTATACATATAAGTATAAATATTAAGCATGACATCCTTAGTCAGTGATCAAACCTTAGGTTTATCACTTTAGGGATGCAAGTTCGAGCCTTGCTAAGGGGTGTATTTTCTTACAGCTATCCTTTATTACATATCAACTTATTGTAAAAAGTAGATTAGTAAGTAAAATCATAACTAAACTAACATATCAAAGTTAAATTTTGTATGCAAATTTATTAATACATATTAAGTATTATATTGCTCTATACTGGAGTTTTTATCAAGGGTTATTGTTCTACACGACATTCAGAAAATTAAAATTTTAGATACATATATTTCAACTCAACTTTATGTTAGAGAATTTTTATTACCTTGATTCATGTACATATCTATTTCCACGCTGACAAATTAATCTTAACACTTATGCGTAATTTAAAATTTTTCGATATATATGACCCTGTACACTTATGAAGAATAGTCCAAGGTAGCTTAAAAATTTTCGGAAATGTTATAGCCTCTAATGTGGACACACATTTGATTTATTTTTTTCTTCTTTTAGAAAATAAAAATTTATGAGTAAATACTATTGTTTCACTTACAATGTTCTCAATTAGTATTTCTAATATACTAATGACCATACTAATATTGAAACTTAATTTCAAATATTGGAAGAAGATTTAATCTCAATGAATTGGTGTATTGGGGACCATATATAAATTAAAATGGTAGTGCCGTTAGGGTTTAGTTTTAGGATTGCTATTTTTCTCTTTTAATTTGATAATGTAATTCTCCATTACTTAAAATTATGTATTTTGAACAAAAATGACCAAACTAATATTTACATATATTAAGCCTTAATATTTAAAATATTATAAAAGCATTTAATATCTGAAGATGCAACACAAATTACAAAAGAAACTAAAGAATGTAATGTAACAATAGAGATGCTCCTATGTAACAATAGAGATGCTCCTCTCCTTTCAGTTTCAAATTTTAGATATGACTCTACTCACTTTTCTTTGCCTTCTCTTTAAAAACACCAAATCCCTCATCATCCAATGGACACAACAATGTCTGATATCCCTTCTCACACTGCGCCCACCAATTTACTCATTCCACCAGAACCACCTAACTTACCAACGGCCAATTCGCCCAATTTTAAGGAGAAACTTTGCACTAATCTTATTCGTATTAACATGGATCTAGCCAATAACGAGATGGAGTATCAACTGGATACATCCAATGAGGACACAGGAGTCGAGGCGCAACTCATTAATGGGATTACTACAATCTTATTATCGAAAAAAATTCAGCTCTATGCGCCATGGCGCTTCTCCCTCATTATTAAACTTATGGGAAAACGCATAGTACATCATTAGCTCAAATCAAAGCTTCAAACCATGTGGAAACCCACTAAAGCTTTTCCACTTATTGATTTGGGATCGAATTTCTTCATTGTCAAATTTCAACAAGAGGAAAACATGAATCTTGTTCTCCAGAATGGTTCGTGGTTCATCAATGGACGCTACCACTCTGTTCGTTACTGGGAGCTTAATCTTGTGGCAGAAACTGCCACCCAAACCCACACATCCATTTGGGTTCGTCTGCCCCAATTACCCACTGAATTCTATGATGGTCCACTACTAAGGAAAATTGGAAGTGGGATCGGGAAACTACTGAAGGTGGATGTATGAACTAACTCCACACTCCGAGGTTCGTATGCTCGTTTTTGTGTGAAAGTAGCGATGGAAGACCCTGTACCATAATGCAGCCAAGTTGGGTCTTACATGCAGAAGATAATCTATAAGGGCAAGGGATTTCTGTGTATGTTCTGTGGTAGACTGGGCCACAGTCAACTAAATTGTGGTCATCCAAAAAATGTTGCATCACCTAATAACTCACCCACCTCTCCATCAGTAACTCCTGATCAGAACTCCCCTTCAGCACCTACCATGGAGGGAGCGTGAGAATGGCAAACAGTCTCTTTTCCCAAGAATGGACCTCTTGTTCATCGATGAGGAAACCAGAGCTCAATTCGACCCTAACACAGCTAGTAAATAGTCGAGGTATCAATGTCAAAATTTTCTCGGCATCAACTAGTAAGTTTCTCTCTACACAATCTCCTTTTGTTACTTGTACTTCTACCTCAAACCAGTCTAAGCAGCCTCTAGACATTTGTCCACCTTCAAATTCAACCCATATCTTGAAAGAAGGGGGTCTAACTCAAAGATTTTCATAAAATAGCTTCGCATCCTCGTCCCACCTCATGAACGAGCCTTCCACATATACTAACACTTTGCATTCCCCTAATTCCAAGGCTGGAGGTATTCCAAACTTTCAAAAGACAATAGAAATCATGTGTAAGA
This sequence comes from Solanum virginianum, assembly GCA_000787875.1. Taxonomy (NCBI): domain Eukaryota; kingdom Viridiplantae; phylum Streptophyta; class Magnoliopsida; order Solanales; family Solanaceae; genus Solanum; species Solanum virginianum. The sequence goes on along the minus strand of DF364544.1, from coordinate 30,183 downwards.
AAAGAACATGTAGACCCCATAATTTCTCTAAAGATTATAAAGACCAAAATACGCCTGGCTAATTCCTTACTGTGCCACCCTTGGACCTCACTTCACCCTCCTCCTCACGTAACCATCCCCGTGTGGCATTCCAAAAAGAACAAGTGGCAACAGGCATGCATTAAGTTAATCAAATACCTTCCATGTTAGAACTCGTATTGTGGTGTTTTAGATCAATTACAAAATTTGAGGACCAATATTATAATTTTTGGAAAATTTGGGACTTAAGTATATTTTTGAAAAGTTTGAGAACTCAAGTTGAAATATTTCATAGAGGTGTGTATAAACTTATGTGTATAAATATATATATATATATATATATATATATATATACACATACACACACACACATATATATATATATATATGTATATATATAGATATGTATAGATATGTATATATATATGTGTGTGTGTATAGATATGTATATATATGTGTGTGTATATATATATATATGTGTGTGTGTGTGTGCGCGCGCGCATGTGTGACTTCTTTAATTCTTGGAACAAATTGTTTCTTATTTTTTTNGATTTTCTCTCATTTCTAAAGCTCCCACACTTAGAAAAATTTTGAACAAGACTAGAATACCAAAAAAAATCCTCTCGGCTTACTGTTCACAATTGGCAATGAATTCATTTTTTTTGATCTTTCGATTATTTTGACGCTACAAGCCTAGTATATTGGGTTCCCCAAGTAGCGTAGAGGTGTTGGTTGGTCGAGAAAACACTTCGTTTGGTGAATTGGACGATTTGAATTCTTTAGAAGGGTTATAAGGTATGTTGATTTTTATCTTGTTTTAGTTAAATTTAAAGCTTGTATGTATGTTGGTGGGTATTATATTGAAAGAAAAACCATGAAAGATTGCTTGTTGGTTTGAATTGTGAGTTTGGAAGTTGGTTTTGAAATTGGGGGTGAGTATGTATATGAAGTTATATTGTCTTAAATCTTGTGATTATGTTTAGTTGGCATGAAGAATGATCCTTATGGGGTAAAAGAAGTATTGAAAATTGTTTGTATATATATACAAGGAGTTAGTCGAATTAGTGTTTTTGTATGTAGTTAAATGTTACGTTTTAACGTTGGGAGTTTACGTTGGGCGTTTGAGTGATGTAATATAATTGTTTGTATATATATACAAGGAGTTAGTCGAATTAGTGTTTTTGTATGTAGTTAAATGTTACATTTTAACGTTGCGAGTTTACGTTGGGCGTTTGAGTGATGTAATATGGTTCTTGGAGTATATAATAGTGTTTGAACATGGTAATTATGTACATGAAGTGTATGCTGCCCTGTTTTGTATTTTTTAGTAAAAATGAAGTTCGTTAGTGAATTTAGTGAAATGGTGACCTTGGAAAGGTTTATTGTTATTATTGGGTTGTTGTTGTTGTTATTGATGATGAATTGGAGAGGAGATGGATTTTCGGGGTGATCTAGTTTTAGGGGAGATGCTGGCGAAATTTTTATAAAATTAGGGCAACTTGGGATTTAAGACCCGTAAGGGATTTTAACTAATTGTGATTGTTGTAGATATTGGACATCCGTAAGAGTAAGCTAGATTGGCTTGACTTTGGGGTTAGTTTGACAAAAAAAGAAAGGTATGTAAAACACTTTATTCTATGGCATGTCTTAGTTAAACATATGTTTAGAAAAGTTTGTATTGGTGCATAGTTGGTCATGGATTAGTATAGTCGCTCTGCTTATTTGGTGTGGATTTGAATTGAACTACAGTCAGAATTTTAACTAGTTTGCCTGTGATTATAAGTTTCAATGGTTAATTTAGAGTTGAAATCTACTAGATGGGGTTTGGGATAAATAACTTGAGAAATAGAATTAGGGTCCAGAATGCATAGTCCGAAACCAATTTGCCAGAAATTGATACAATGTGAAGGGTGTGAACCATGTAAGCTTAAGTTAGAGTAGCTGAAGATGTTATAGATTTGGCTGATAAAGGAGCTTCGAACCTTCGTCCATGTCTTAAACTGGAGGAGAGCGGTTAGATTTTATCGTGGAACAATGACATGAGGGCCAGTTAATATTGGCCATCCGAATAACAGCGAACTGTTTCAGATAGTATCTTTTCTAGGGACTAGAAGTCAGGTTTAGTTAGGCAAAATTAGATTGATTGTGTTATCCAGTTAGTTTACCTACTTTACTTTCATAAGGAGTATACGAGTACTATTCTCGTCTATATTTGGATAATATTTCTTTTTGAATGGTGAGCTTCTTGAGACTATAACTGAAACACTGAACTAATCAGATCTGCGTTGTGCATAGATAACTATATCATAAATTCATTGCTAGGTATGGAATAACAGACCTCTTCCCATTTTAATATGCGAAATAAATATATCACTGGTTGGTCTCGGCCTAAGAAAAGCATTAAATATGATTCTTTTAACATTAGCATAATTGTGTTAGAAAAACTATTTGTGGTAATCCTTGTATAAGTCTTAGAAGTCATGGTTTGTTTGTCTAGTTGTCTAGGGAATCTATAGGAAAATAGAGAGTGTGAAGTTGAATAGTAGTGCTAGAGTTGTCTGCACTATTCGGTTTAAATACCATGTCCGAATTCATGTCATATGCCTTCGAAGTTGGTAAATGGTAAGAATATGTATAACTTGCTAAGTTTAAAGGAATTTATTCTCTAGTAAATTTTAAAAGCACAAATATCCCGTAGCCTTTGATAGAAAACCCGAATTTGCTTTGGAATTTGTTTGAAATGTCTCGTAGAAGTGTGTATGATTTAGATTGGGTATAATAACTACTGTTTTGATCTCAGGTATGACATTTTCCTTGCGTATGAACATTTTGTTTATGTTTGGAACTTATGGTAATGATTGTTATTGCATATGATTCTCACAACTCTGCTCGTGCCTATTATGATATCGTTCACCGGTTCCCGGGCCGGTTATTGTCGTGCGTATGATGACTTATGGGTGCAGCGGTCTTTCCTGGCTCACTTATCCTATGTTGGCATTACACCTGGGTGCGACTCGATTATTCAAGCGGTCCAGGGTTGGTATGTTGACATTATGCCTGGGCGCGACTCAGTTATTCAAGCGGTCTAGGATTTGGTTGCCCTGGGCGCGACTCGGACAATTCGGGCGGTCCAGGATGTATCCTTAGTGGGCGCGACTCGGTAATTCGGGCAGTCCAATAATGGGCGCGACCTGGTAATTCGGGCTGTCCAATAGTGGACGTGATTCAGTAATTCGGGCGGCCTAACTTTTGCACTATGTCATGTTTGTATTAGGATTTGTGAGTATAGTTATCCTATGGTTGATGTGTGATGGAGATTTTGGAGATTTGAACTTTCGGGTAAGATGTTGTGGTATGGCGCGAGGTTGAAGTTCGCCGTCGTTTCTGTACGTTATGCACCAGTTTGATCCTTTGAAAAACAAAAGAAATATTTTGATGTTATACATGCGTTTGACTTCCATACTTCCGTGGTGAATTATTACCCTGGTTTGGATTTTTTTTAAAGTAAGCCTTTTAATATTTCGATTATGATTTAAATTATTATGATTCTGCTTCGATTGTCCCTCAGTTTCGTGTATTGGGAAGTAAGTGTGTCAGTATTCTGGATATGCATTTACCGTTATACTACGGCCTTGTTTGCTATATCCCTTGTGTCTTGGTAAGTAAGACTTTGATATTTCGAGCAAGCAATTAACCGTTGTACTTTTGTTTTAAAGGAATTGTCCTAATGTATATATATTCTGTACTTTCTGCTTTACATATTTGGTACGTATTTCGTACTTACCCGTTGTACTTTTGTTTTATATGTATTGTCTAATGTATATATATTCTGTACTTTTTGTTTTACATATTCGGTACGTATTTCGTACTGACCCCCTCTCTTCGGGGGCTGCGTTTCATGCCCGCAGGTGCAGCCATGCTAGTGAAAGACTCTCCAGCTTAGGATCCCTGACCGCAGAGTGAGGTGCTCCTTCTGCTCGGAGCAAACACTTGGTATATATATACCCTTAGTTCTTTACTTTGTATTTATGCATATTCGAGGGTATGACGGGGCCCTGTCCCATCCTAGGATTCAGTCTGTTGGTATAGAGGTCTGTGGATGCGCGTGGGTATGGGATATGGCAGATTGTATGATTATGTATGTATGCTGTGTATATTAGGCGGTTTAACCGCAGCGGTGACCTTGTCGGCCCGCGTGTATATATATGTATGTTCTGTTTGTTGGGATTGTTTGTATGCAGGGTTTGGTTAGTTAATAAAATAAAGAAAACTCTGCTGAAATTTCTGTAAATGAGTTAGTTGTTTCAGGTGGCTAGTCAATAAAACAGAGGAAACTCTGCCGAAATTTTCATAAAATGAATAGTAACTTTTGATGGAATCAGATTTGGTCATGTTGTCTGGATGCCCCTATCGGGTACTAGTCACGGCCCATAGGTTGGGTCGTGACACTTATTCTCCATTATGTTCATCTATGCATCCTATTATGTTCTTTCTAAAGTTGTCATGTATGTTTAAATAATATTAGCTTGATTATGGCTTACTAATGCCTTTGTAAATATATCATTTTTGTTTTATCAAAAGACTTTGTAATGACTCCAAAAAGTGCCATAAAATGTGCCTCGAAAGTTCCAAAATTGTAATTTTCATATATCTCAAAATTTGTGCGTTATTTCAAAAATTTGACTTCATATTCTTGTTCAGAAAGTCAAATTTAATGGGAAAAGGGTCAAACCCTGATTTTAGAGCAAACGATTCACAATTTCGATTTTCCAAGTTTGATGAAAACAGTGAGGTTAGCGCGTCTGGGGCGCGATGCGCCACAATGTTATTCCTGCCCAGTTTTTTTAACTTGGTCCAAGACTTTTAAGTCTTGGTCCAAAGTGTTCCCACACGAGAAAACACCTATACTTAGTTATATTTTGCCTTCATATCATACAAGACATTCCCCAATACTCACTCAAACACTTAATCTTATATTTCTCTCAAAATTAAAGTGTCCAAAACCCTCTTCGGATCTAAGGATTTCCTCTCAAGCTTCAAGTCTCCTCTAATCTTCTTCAACGATTCTCCAAAGGCTAAGGTATGTGGGTTTCTTTCATGGGTTCCTTTCACCCATGATGCCCAACCTTTCTTTTTCTTAAAATTGCATGATTTAAAGTTGATTTACTCACAGGTCTTACTTATTATAAAATTCACTATACACTATGTTGGTGTTTATGAAATGGTGATTGTTTTAACATATTTTGATCTTGAAATCTAAGATCTATTGTAAGACTTGATGAAGGGTTTTAATGTATATTAATTGAGGGTGTTACCAAGTATCTATTGAAGGTTTTACATTGAAATTTCTAGCATGATTTCACTCTTAAATTGCATGGTTTACACTTGCACTACACACCCTCTAAGTGTTTGATAAAATATTCGGTTATGTTTCTTGAGGAATTGAAGGTCCAATACATGTCTTATGAGTTGATGACTAAATGGTGATGAAATGATGATGGAATGATGATGAAAGTGATGTATGTATGTGATGACTATATGATGATGATAGGAATGTTTATATGAGTTGCTTTCATGAAGGAATAACTATGGTGTTGCAAGTAGATTGTTGGGTTCCTATGTTTATTGTGCTCTTGAGAAAATGGAGAAGGTCTTTCCTTGTTGTTTGAAATATAATGTTGTGATGAGCTAGTTCTATGATCTCTACTGAGAAGGCTATGCCTTTATGTAGAAAGACTAATGATTTCTACCGAAAAGATCATATCGTAAGGTATGGACCCCCTAAAAAAAGGTCATGTCGTAAGGTAGAATAATTAATAATTCCTACCAAAAAGATCATATCATAAGATATGGACCCCTACCAAAAAGGCCATGTCATAAGGTAGAAATACTAATGGTTCCTACCAAAAAGATCATTTCGTAAGGTGTGGACATTCTATGGAAAAGGTCCTGCCGTAAGGTAGAATAAATCATGGTTCCTACCCAAAAGATTTATCGTAAAGTAGAAGACATCTTATACCACCTACCAAAAAGACTATTTCGTACGGTAGGTATTAGTAACACTCTCCAAAAAGGTTATACCCTAAGGTGAGTGGGGGTCATTCGGTCTATTTCATGAAGATTGGTAACAAAGGTTGAGTATGTATTCCATATTGAGTTGCATACCTTGATCATGATTTACAAGCATGCTTTACCTTAAGCATTGTTCATGCATGCCATGTTGCTAATGTACTATCTCTTGCTATGATTATGCATTTTGATTATTGTCTATCTCTTGTTGCATTGTATCCTACATATTTAGTACATTTCAATGTGCTAACGTATACTCTATGCCTACATGATATCACCATGTTGGAACCGGAGCCCTGCTTGAGCATCTCCACTCATGTGGCTAGTATGATTTCGCTCAAGCTTGTTGGTGAGTCCTCCATTTCGGGGACATTGCTTATGATCTCATGCTATGTTCTAAACTATCTTTTTTCTTATGTATACATCAACTATGAGGGTGATTCCGATTGTTTATCTTGGCCCCCGCTCTTATCTATGTAGTAGAGGTGTTGTTGCACATGTTATGTACCTATGTTATAAGCCTTGACTCTCTTGTTCTTGATGTTTAGGATATAGAAGTTTACCCTTATCCCCAATTCTCATTGATTGTGCTTATCTCTTGTTGTCATTTTTAATTACTTTCGCGACGACGGATGTGTAATGATATGCTATGAAGCTTATTTAGGTTCCTTCAGGTTCCTCATTCATCGGTCGCATTTAGGCCCTAGGCTGTTAGATCATCGGATTCTAACACACTGCGTCGATTAGAGTCTTATTCATGGTTGTGTTGTGCATCACAACTATGAGTAGGAGGCTATGAGACGTTTTAGAAAATGGTTTCCTTCTTCATGTTCTAGGCCATGATATACAGTTGAAGTAAGTTATTTCCCCCTAACAATTGTTCTTTGCCATGATAGTTGATTATGCCTAACACAAGAGAAAAAAGAGCCCGCACTCCCGAGAGACAACCGGCTAATGGAGAGCTTCGGGAAGCTCTCACTTTGCTTGCGCAAGTTATGGCCAACCAAGTCAATCAAGGTTCCCAAGCCCCTTATACTCCTACATCGGCTTCTCGAGTGAGAGACTTCATGAGGATGAGCCCACCCGAGTTCTATGGGTTGAGGGTAGATGATGCTTATAAGAGTTTATTGATGAGACTTATAAGGTGTTGGCCATCATGGGTGTTAGATCAGAAGAAAAGGTGGAGTTGGCGGCCTACCAACTCAAAAGAGTAGCACAAACATGGTATAATCAATGGAGAGAGGAGAAGGGAGTTAACAATATGGTTCTATGAGAAGAGTTCAAGGCAGCCTGTCTTAATCGATTCTTTCCTCTTGAGCTTAGGGAAGCAAAATTGGTAGAATTCATGAATTTGAGACAAGGGTCAATGAGTGTGAGGGAATATGCCCTCAAGTTCAACCAACTTTCTAAGTATGCTCCCCACTTGGTTACCGACCTAAGGGCTAGGATGAACAAATTTGTGATGAGTGTCTCCGACTTGGTGAATGAAGAATGTTGGTCCACTATGTTGATTAATGATATGGATTTGTCCCGCCTCATGATTTATATTGAACAAATGGAGGAGGATAAGTTGAGGAAAAGAAGGGGTAGTGAGGCCAAGAGGGCTCGACTTGATGGTGGCTCCCAAGGTCTAGAGTCCGATGATGCTCTAAGCAAGAGGGTCGCTACGAAATAGGGTGTCAAACACAAGCCCCAAGGAGATGACGGGGTGATTCATCCTAGATGCCCAAAGCGCGGGAGAAAACATGGTGGTACATGTTGGAGGAACACGGGTGCATGCTTTGGATGTGGAGAAATGGGCCACAAAATTTTTGATTACCCATATGCTCAAAACAAGGGTAAAGATGGTCATGTTGATCAAGGGTATGCTCCAAGACATAGTTGTTTCTATGCTTTACAAAGGAGGCAAGGGTGGATGAGACGCCCGATGTTGCTACCGGTATGTAGAAGTTTCTTTTTTGTTGCTAGTGGGCTTCATATGTGTTCCAGATGGTTATGTGGACTTTTGGTGAATATCGCATTAGTGAGTCCATTATTGCTAGAAAGGTCTATGGAAATTGCTTCGCGGGCATGTTGCATTTAGACCTTGACTTATGGTTTTGTTGGATTGGATATGGAAAGTTTGAGATCATACTTGGAGAGGATTGTTTGCATGTATGTTGTGTCTCCATTGATGGTAGGGCCCATAGAGTTAGATTCCAATTCCCTAATCACCCGTCTTTAAGTGTAGTGGAGGGTAAGTCCATCTCTTGTTTTAGGGTACAATTGATCTCCACGGGATTACATTTATCATCTTGTAAGAGTTAGGGGTGTTGAGGCTAAGTTATTTCTATTGAGTTGTTTTCGGTGACCAATGAGCTATTGAATGTCCTCTTCGGTATGTTGAATTTGGGGTGGTGTTTTTTGGTTGACTTGTGCACCGGTCATGTCTATAGGTTTCATGAATAGGGTCTTTAATAACTGCCTTGTTATGTTTGTGGTGGTTCTTGGTGATGATGGATTGATTGCTTTCGGAAGTGTGGAGAGCTTGTGACTCTTTTGAGGGTAATGTTGTGAATTTGAAGGAGGTAAGGTTGCTTGCAAATTATGGAATGTAGAGACCTTTGGGTGGCAAAAAGGTGGTTGGAAGAGTTCACCCGCTAAGTAGGTTGGGTGAGGTTGAGAGTGGTGGTGTAAGGGCTTTGGTGGTTCCGAATCTTCTATGGTTGAAGGGGTCTAGTAAAATGTAATGACTCGTTAAGTCATTTTGAGATATAGAGTTCCATATATTATAAAATATTTATCTTGTAAATTTTAAAGAGACTTTTTGGACTATTCAATAATTTTTATTAATTAATTGAGGAGTAATTTTAGATAATTAAATTAATTAGTCGGTAAAAATGATAATTTATGTAACATCTTGTACTACTTAGAGTATATTTATTAAAATAGGTTAGTAGGGTTTTCACTTACAATGAATAATTAAGTGAAAAATAAATAAATAAGAACAAACAGAAAAGAAATTTGGGTGTGACGGCGAGGAACAGTCCCAACTTCTTTCAGGTAAGAATGATTCCTTTTTAATCTATAATTGCTACTATGGGATTATAATGTATATGTAACAAGGAGTAGTAGATTATTAATATAGGAAGGATAGTTGATAATGAATGTTTGTGGAAAACACAATGTTGGTGGCTAATAGGAACAACGATTGACCAAGTAATAAAGGATTTTGACTAGATAAAAGTGAGATGACAATTGATTATTAATTATGGCATATTTATTGAGATACTTGGATGAAAATTAGGGTATAAGTGGATCTTCCGTTGATTTTGTGCTGCATCAGTTCAAGCAGTCCTTTTTTTAAAATTTAAATTCATTCGTTAGTTTGTAGTTAACTCTCGTTTTAAATTTTATTTTCAGTTAAATTTTTATTATCACTTTATAATCTAAGATTTGATATATTGAGATAGATAATTGAATATTGGGGGTTTGTATTACATGAACACCTTAAAATTAGGTTATTTGGAGGAATTAAAGACTTAACCCCGGATTTGAAATTTATGATATTAATTATCAAATTAGGTGAATTTTTAGGTATAGGCTAGACATAAAGTAATATGGGTATCTATGGACTCGTTTTGTTATGAACGTTGTGTATTTGATAGATTGAAAATATTTTGAGGCATCGAGGAGAATAAGGCATTGTGAATTAGCTTGTTTGACTTCGATTCTTCAATTGAGATAGGTTATGGTTTGTTCTATCTAATAGACAGACTCTTAGTAACGATTGATAGTCATCGAGTAAAGTTGTGATATTTTTTATGCACATAATTATTGTGGTTTAGTTGACTGATATATCATTTTGATTAGTCTGCAATCCCAAGACCATGAAACCCATAATAATCTTGAACTTGATCTCTCAAAATGATGCCTTGAAGAAAGAAGACTTGATGAAACATTGGTAATGAAGTGAAAAGTAATGATAAAGAATAATGAATTATATATACTGGATCAGGTGTCACGTTTTGACACATATACATTATAGGATCAGGTGTCACATTTTGACACATATATTATAGGATCGGGTGTCACATTTTGACACATATATATTATGGGATTGGGTGTCATGTTCTGACATATATATATTATAGGATCGAGTGTCATGTTCTGATACATATCTATATATATTGGATCGGGTGCCGCGTTCCGGCAACTTGAGAGCCTACTCTCTTACACTCATAGACCCTTGCTTCAAATTCATGAATTCCATTATTTTGGCCCGCGTTCCGGCAAGATAATAATGAAGGAAAACATGTTAAAATAATTTAATATACTCAATTTCAAAGAACCTATCTCCCAAAAGAAGTGTGATATGGAGGCCTAAGTCCTCATGTGTATTATTGATATCGTTGATTAGTTGTGTACTTGTTCTTGTTGTTACTACCTGTTAAGTGTTATGGTTTATCTCCTGCTGAATTTTATGCATATTAATTTCTATTTGGAGTCGGCCGATGATACCTACTTAGTACATGTGGGTCATATTGACTTTTACATGTATTTTTCTTTGTTTTTCCTTTGTGGAGTGCAGCGAGTGTTCCATCAACCTCAACTCATCCTCAGCTCAAGCCTATCATCGATATATCAGATTTCAGGGTGAGCTAACTCTCTAGATCGCATTGGATCCTATTAATCTTATTATGGTGTCCTTAGCTTTCGGACATAAACCACTTGTTCATTCATTTTGGTGTTGATATTCTTAGACTTGGTATTTTGAGATTAGTGTCCTTGATGTGTTGACTTTCAGATTTTAGGGGAAATGTTGTGTAATAGAGTTAGTGATATGTTATTTTTCTTTTATAATTTTGAGCTTCCGTATTGCCATTGTATTTCATAAGTTGAACTGCTAATATAGGTTGAGACTTGTACTATTGGTTCGTCCACTTAGGAGGTTAGGTGTGGGTGCTACTCACAGCCCATTTTAGGTCGTGACAAACTTGGTATCAAAGCCAGGTTCAATGATCTCATCACACAAGGACAGGTCTAGCAGAGTCTTGCGGAACAGTACGGGGATGTCTTTACTTTTCTTCGAGAGGCTATAGGACCATAGGGAAACTCACTTTTTTTTTTTATCTCTTTCGTGTTATTACTTGAATCCAATCGGTATCTGATACCAATTAGTATCTGATCTTTTTCACACTTTAAATCGTGCAATACAATTACCTTCTAAGAATTTTTTCCAGATTCGTGTGTTTGCCCAGATTTGTTCGACTACCTCTAATGCTTAAAGTGGTAAAATAGAGAAGTCCATATCCTTATTAATGAGTTACCTTCAGATAAAGTATTCAGATAGTAAAGAGACTGCAATGGGCTTGAGAGGAGTCAATTAGCATGCTTAAGTTTATCGATATGAAATAATGGACTCCTCTTATGTGAATTATGCGTTTGAGCTGGAGCGAAATAATGCACTCCCCCTTATGTGAATTATGTGTTTGAGCTAGAGCAAGATATGATGTAGTTCTAGACCTTATTCTTTGAACTTTTCTTCCGACGTTATCCTTGAGAGGGTAGTTAAGTTATGTGTGTGAATACTTAGTGGTATTTGATCTTCCTAAGATAAAGTGATTGAAGGCTTTTGTAAACTATAAGTGATAGAATAATTCTTGAGTTAGAAAGATATAGAAATCATGAAGAGTGGGAATAGTAGATGATTGAAGTAGGTAACTAAGAGTCATGTGGTGGTAAGCTAAGAAATGGGGTGTTGAGTCAAGTCCCTCCTGAGTTTTTTGTTAGAAAGTAGTAAGTATCATCTAAGTTTTATGATAAAAGGTAAAGTGGGAGTTGTTTGTTAGTATGAGATGGAGTATACTCGAATAAGAAAGTAGTTGATGTTGACATGTTATTGTGTTATTGTAGATCCAATATAGGTGTTGAATAGAAGAGCAGATGCCATAAAGTGGTAGTCTTAAACTAGGCTCATGATTTTGAAAGAAGAATCCCATGAGATTTATAGTGTTATGAACTTAGCTAGGACAAGGAGGTATGATGGATAAGATATACTACGTACTTAACTTGTGAAAGGGAGTGTGATGATAGACTATACTTAGGTATATCGTGATACAAAGGTTGATTTCTTATCATGAGATCTAGTGGTTTAACATTTCTTGACTTTATCTAATATTTTAGAGTTAGTATAGTATGCAAAGAGTATGGATGTACATGTTTTGTACTAGATCCTAAGCTTGAACTTTAGGTGAGCATTATAAAAAAAGAAAGAGAAGATTGGCGACTATCGCCATCGCATTACCACAATTGTTTTCAAGCAAGTAATTCCTCTCATCTTCATTATTAATACTTTAGATTAAATGTAGTATATAAGTATTATAGATAGGTAAAGAAGAGATGATCTGAAAAATTTTCAAGGTTGTAACATGATGCAATAGTTGATTTTTAGAGTTATTATATATAGGTGGTGTTGTTGCTATCCAAGGATAGTAACTATTAAAATATTATTTGAATTGGTTTTTATTTTTATTTTTATTTTTAGGGTATGGGATCATATATGTTTATTAAATTAAAGCATTAAAGAAGAGAGAAAGAGTTGAGGTGCAGTGCAGATTGTGACTATATATATATAAATATATATATATATATCATTATATATTTTCTCTTATATTTGACATTTTATGATATTTGAAGGAATTAAGATTTAATCCTAAACTTGAAATTTAGGTACTGTAGATTTTTTTTAAGTGCTTTAGTGATGCAGAAGAGGAAATTCATATTTTACCTCCACTTGCGTATAGCACATCTCAGTTATGGCATCTACTACTCTCTATCACTAGCTCAATGCAACAGCAAAATAAGGTTTCACTGGTTCACTATGTCAAATGCCACTCATTGAAGTTCATTAATTTGGTTCATTAGCAATTTCAGTGTTTCCTAGAGTAGGTTAGAGCTTTATTCTCTCTTTTGTTTATGTGTACAGATTCTTATATGCCATATATATGAGAACGCATATGGAAAAAAATTGGGTTAAGCATTGATAAGAAAATTTTTAGTGATGGATCTTTGGTACAACTAATGGGTAGGTGGTGAAATGTATCCCAGAAAAATGAGAATTGGTGATTTCATAATAAGCTTTAATGTAGTGGATCAATATTAGAATTATAAGCTTATGGATAAAGAGTCCTAACGAGTAACTTGAGGGAAGACAATGGAGGATTTTAATAGGAGAGTGCATATAAAAATTTGGGTTAGTCCTTTGGATTTTGTTGGTATAAGGGGATTTAAGGTATCATGTTGATGATAAGGTTAGCTTCATGATGATGGCAATGGATACAGAACACGATGATAATAAGAATTTTTTATTAAATGAATTCAGTGTGGTAATAGTGACTTATGAATCTTTAAAGTTATGAATTACTACTATTTGATGAGTAACGTGATCATATGAAAAAAATGTAGAATATGTTGAGATCTACTGCTCGAATAGAATTAAAAAGTGCTATAGTAAAAAAAATGTGCGGCTTGAACATGGTGATAATTTTTTTTTCTCATGATTTTGAGTATGGTAATTAGTATATTGAAATTTTTATAAAGAGGATGGTAAGGTCGGTAAATAGGTGATCAATAATAAGTTAAGACACATGAATTCATAAAGTTCTTCACGGTATGAGTTAATATTGATTGATAAGGGAAATTGAATTATATGATTGGAGTTAGAATTCAAGTTATTCATAGTTTTTGGCAGAGTTTCCTCTGTTTTACTGACTACCCACCTGTATACAGAAAATTCCAGCATACAATACAAACAATTGTATATACACGTGGGCCGACAAGGTCACCGTTGCGGTTAAATTGCCCAACATACATAACCTACATACAAAATCATACAAACTACTGAATCCTATACACACAGGCGTTCACAGACCTCTATACAAACTAACATAATCAGAAGATGGGACAGGGCCCCCGTCATACCCTTAACTGTACATGAATACAAACTAAGGAAATAAGTATGTATACCAAGTGTTTGCTCCGAAGCAAAGGAGCACTTCAAACGACAGTAAGAGATCCTAAGCTGGCCTGCTACTCTATACGCCGGTCCTGCGGGCATGAAACGCAGCCCTCCCCAAAGGAAGGGGATCAGTACGAAGGACGTACCGAATATGTAAAGCAGAAAGTATAGAGTATTTAAAACAAGAGTACAATGATTAAATGCATACCTGAATTATATCAAAGTACTTACTTACCAGAACATAAGGTGTATAGCAAACAAGGCCAAAGTATAACGGTATGTGCACATTCAAATTATTACATACTTTCTTCCCAATATATAAAACTGAGGGATAACCAAAATAAGAATATGAAGAGCAGTATATATCCATAAATAGCAAAATGCCTACTTTCAAGATTCCAATTCAAGTCACAAATATTTACTTTCCTAACATATCAACCGTAGGGTAAGTGAGCCAGGAGTTACGTATCGCCATCCCTGCCTCACATATTATCATATAGAAATAGCGTAAGCGAGCCAGGCGTTATGTATCGCCATCCCTGTCCCCCACGCTCAGCATAGGTGAGTCAGGCGTTACGTATCGCTATCCCCATACACACGTATCATAATATTGAAGCAGCCAGTGTGAGTTGGGCGTTAGGTATCGCTGTCCCCATACCCACCCAGCGTAACATAGCAGTGAGCCGGGCATTACATACCGCCATCCCCGAACCCGCCGTTAAAACAGCCTAACTCCGGAGTAGGTCATATACCCAAAATCATCAACATAAGCAGAATATTCATGTGCAAGGACAAGGTCATACCTGAGAGCGAACAATAATTATTGTAGGTTAGAGCTTTATTCTCTCTTT
>DF364544.1:0-13688 GCA_000787875.1 Solanum virginianum | reverse complement strand
CTCCTTTCACCTCATAAGAAACATTTTTACACCAACTAAACACTAGCACAAGATTTAAGACAAAATAACTTCATAAACACATAAGCCCCAATTTCGAACCCCCCTTTCAAAATCTCACAATTAACTTAAACAAGCAATTCCTCATGGTTTTCTTGCAATTTAACATACATTAATGCCCATACAAGCTTTAAATTTAGCTAAAGTAAGATGAAAATCAACATACCTTGCCAACCCCTTTAAGAACTTCAAAACACCAAATCTGAATTACAAGGTGTTTTCTTGACAAACCAATGCTTTCATGCTACTTGGTGGACAAAATATACTAGGCTTGTAGCGTCAAAATAATTGAAAGATCGAAAAATGCAATTTTTGTTGCCTTTACTGTAGCAACCCGAGAGGGTTGCTCTTAAAATGCTTGTTTTTTTTTCTAAGTGTTGGGGAGAGAGAGAGAGTAAGATCTTGTTCTTGTATAATTAAAATATACCCACATATAGATAAGACTAACATAAAAATCTTGGTCCCACCCCAAGTGTACCAATAGGAAAATTACACACTTTGGGGTGGGGCACCTTTATTTCCTATTTTAAGATTTCAAGTCCCAGAATTTACACTTTGGTCTCCAAACTTTTCCTACGTGAAACAATTAAGGATACACAACTCTTAATCCCCCAAGTCTTAAAAATTTCACTTGAGTTCGCAAACTTTTCAAGAGTACACTTAAGTCCCAAATTTTCCAAAAATTATAACACTGGTCCCAAATTACATAATGGATCCAAAATACCGCAATTACGGGTTCTAACATAAAGTATAAAGTGATTGAATTGTAGTGGATGTTGAACATTTAAAAGAACTTATGCATGTTTTGGATTGTAAAGTTATTGTAACTATTAAGGCACCTAAGAAAGGGTGCTATTTAAAGTTTTCATTTAGAGTATGAGAAAAAAATATCATGAGTTATTGGTCAAAGGATATGATTGGTGGGCAAGTTAGTTAAAGGAATAAAACTTAGATATATTGATTAGTTTAAAGGCTTTTGACATTGGAGTTATGAAAGGTATTTGAGAAAGGTGAAGGAATACGACATCTCGTATAGAGATCTTTCGTTCGAAGTTGAAGGTGATATGGATTTTCACCTTTGATTTCAGATATGATTATATAATGTGAATTGAGTTGGCATAAATTTATTAGGGGTTTATTCATATTTTTTATGAAGAATGAATTTAATTCAATTGATGAATAGTGATGTTAGTAAGATTTTGCATTTTTAATTTGAATTATGTGAATTATGATAGATGACTTATGGGGGAACTACTGTATGGACCTAAACTTCTACATGATTAATAAGTATTTTGAGGGAATTTAAATTACTGTATGCTGAGATGACACATACTATTATGATACTGTCTTGGTAAAGTAAAATGCTTGTGGAGACTTAATCATTCTTAGATATGACGGAATAGAAGCTGCTTTAGAGCAATTGAAGTTTTTCAATAAGTTTATAAGTGTCATCTTGATCATAGAAATTTATAGAAGAGCTACCATAAATACTTATAGTTATCCGACAGTCTTAAGATTCATCTCATTATTGAGGTTATGTCCTAGCTATATTATGATCGAATATGGAGCCTGTTGAGTCTAGCTCTATCACTCTTAAGGGTTGTTTATAGTCACTATTATTGGCCTGTTATTTTTTCTATAGTGTTATTAGAGATCTATATGTTTGAATTTATCACTTGCTTCGTGGTTGCTTGATCATTTCCTTCATTGAGTTAGAAAAATTCAATTTTCTAAGATAAGTAAGATCACATTATACAACTTAAGCTAGTAAGAAGAGTTGACTGTAAGAATGAAATCTTGATAAGATTTGTGATGGATTTTGCATTATAAGTGGGCGGTGGTTGATTCAAGTTAATATTGTAACTAATATTATTGGTTCAAAATTTTATCATGATTATGCGGAAAAAGATTTGTCCAAATGGTTATGTTATGATCGAGTGAGTTTTGGTCCTAATTGAGTTCATGAGTTTGTATATGACTTCAAAATTATTTATGAGGGTAAATCAGCCAAATTGATTCAAAAGTTTGCTTCTTATTAGTTGATCTTGATGAATGATTTTAAGGGGAGCCTAAATGGAGAAACGAATGTCGACTTCAGAAAATCATAATTCTGACTTTTGGTGACATAGGATATACCTCCTTCTCCTTCTTTTGATCGTTTGATGACGAACGATGGATAAATTGGTATCTAATGTAATGACTCGTTAAGTCATCTTGAGATATAGAGTTTTGTATATTATAAAATATTTATCTTGTGAATTTTAAAGAGACTTTTTGGACTATTCAATAAATTTTATTATTTAATTGAGGAGTAATTTTAGATAATTGAATTAATTTGTGGGTAAAAGTAGTAATTTATGTAACATCTTATACTAATTAGAGTATATTTATTAAAATAGGTTAGTAGGATTTTCACTTATAATACATAATTAAGTGAAAAATAAACAAATAAGAAGAAATAGAAAAGGAATTCGGGTGTAACGGCGAGGAACAGTCCCAACTTCTTTCAGGTAAGAATGATTCCTTTTTTCTCTATAATGCTACTATGGGATTATAATGTATATGTATATGTACCAAGGAGTAGAAGATTATTAATATAGGAAGGACAATTGATAATGAATGTTTGTAGAAAACACAATGTTGGTGGCTAATAGGAACAACGATTGGCCAAGTAATAAAGGATTTTGACTAGACAAAAGTGAGGTGACAATTGATTATTAGTTATGGCATATTCATTGAGATACTTGGATGAAAATTAGGGTATAAAGTGGATCTTGTGTTGGTTTTGTACCACATCAGTTCAAGTAATCCTTTTTTTTAATTTAAATTCATTCGGTAGTTTGTAGTTAATTGTCGTTTTAAATTTTATTTTCTGTTAAATTTTTATTATCACTTTATAATCTAAGTTTTGATATATTGATATAGATAAGGGAATATTGAGGGTTGTATTATATGAACACCTTAAAATTAGGTTATTTGGAGGAATTAAAGACTTAACCCCGGATTTGAAATTTATGAAATTAATTATCAAATTAGGTAAATTTTTAAGTATAGGCTAGACCTAAAGTAATATGAGTGTCTATGGACTCGTTTCATTATGAACGTTGTGTATTTTATAGATTGAAAATATTTTGAGGCATCGAGGAGAAGAAGACATTGTGAATTAGCTTGTTTAACTTTGATTCTTTAATTGAGGTAGGTTATGGTTTGTTCTATCTAATAGAAAGACTCTTAGTAGTGATTGATAGTCATTGAGTAAAGCTGTGATATTTTCTATGCACTTAATTATTGTGGTTTAGTTGACTAATATATCGTTGTGATTGGTCTGCATTCCCAAGACCATGAAACCCATAATAATCTTGAACTTGATCTCTCCAAGTGATGCCTTGAATAAAGAAGACTTGATGAAACATTGATAATGAAGTAAGAAGCAATAATAAAGAATAATGAAATATATATATTGGATCGAGTGTCACGTTCTGACACATATATATTATAGGATCGGGTGTCACATTCCGACACATATATATTATAAGATCGGGTGTCACATTCTGACACATATTATAGGATCGAGTGTCACGTTCCAACATGTATATATTATAGAATCGGGTATCACATTCCAATACATACATACATATATATATTAGATCGGGTGCCACGCTCCGGCACGATAATAATGAAGGAAAACATGTTAAAATAATTTAATATACTTAATTTCAAAGAACCTATCTCCCGAAAGAAGTGTGATATGGAGGCCTGAGTCCTCATGCGTATTATTGATATCGTTGATTGGTTGTGTACTTGTTCTTGTTGTTGCTACCTGTTAAGTGTAANTTTTGATGTATATTGCTTGAGGGTGTATATCGTTGATTGGTTGTGTACTTGTTCTTGTTGTTGCTACCTGTTAAGTGTTATGGTTTATCTCATGCTGTTATTTTATGCATATTAATTTCTATTTGGAGTCAGTCGATGATACCTACTCAGTACATGTGGCTTAGACTGACTCTTACTTGTATTTTTCTCTGTTTTGCCTTTGTGGAGTGCAGCGAGTGTTCTATCAACCTCAACTCATCCTCAACTCAAGCCTATCATCGGTATATCAGATTTAAGGGTG
The DNA here is from genome assembly GCA_000787875.1 of Solanum virginianum. Classification (NCBI taxonomy): domain Eukaryota; kingdom Viridiplantae; phylum Streptophyta; class Magnoliopsida; order Solanales; family Solanaceae; genus Solanum; species Solanum virginianum. The sequence continues at coordinate 9,517 of DF364544.1, read as the reverse complement.
AGCTAACTCTCTAGATCTCGTTGGATCCTATTTATCTTGTCATGGTGTCCTTAGCTTTCGAACATAAATCACTTGTTCATTCATTTTGGTATTAATATTTTTAGACTTGGTATTTTGAGACTTGTGTCCTTGATGTGATAACTTTCAGATTTTGGGGGAAACTTTGTGTAATAGAGTTAGTGATGTATTATTTTTCTTTTATAAATTTGAGTTTTCGTATTGTCATTGTATTTCATAAGTTGAACTGCTAATATAGGTTAAAACTTGTATCATTGGTTCGCCCACTTAGGAGGTTAGGTGTGGGTGCCACTCACAGCCCATTTTGGGTCATGACACAAAATAAGGCTTAGATTTCTATCTGATAGAGTTGGAGGTCTTGGTGACGGATGGTAGAGTGGAAGTTGACTCCCAAGGGGGAGACATGACACAAAATAAGGCTTAGATTTCTGTCTGATAGAGTTGGAGGTCTTGGTGACGGATGGTAGAGTGGAAGTTGACTCCCAAGGGGGAGATGGTGACGTTTCGTACTAAGTGGATTGTGTGTGTGTTAAAGTTGATTGACAAAGATGGCTCCGGTAGTCGCTATTCCTTTCATTATTCCTTTTTGCTAGTGAGACTTTGCTATGTGGGTTTATTGGTGCTAGAAAGGCTTAAAAGGGTTGCTCCATGTTCTCATGACATAAAGTCTTGCCTTATAATCTTGGTGGAATTTGGTTTGACGGATTGGAGGTCTTGAGGTTTTTTATGCTACTAAGTAGGTTATGTGTGATTAAGGTTGACAAATGAGTTTAGGGTTGTGAGTCTTTATAGAATGTGGAGGGAGATTGGTAAAGTTGCATAATGGTGGATTAACCTAGGGATATGGTTGTGATGTGTCCAGTTCTTCATGCTTTTAGGTTGAGGGGATGTGTTGATGACTCTAGTGCCAAAGAACTCTTTGAGGTTATGGGTGTTGTGGAGGATAAGTTGACTTAGGAAGAGTTCCCGGTGGAGGCATGGGATGGAAGGGTGAAAGAAGTTGATTGATAAGGATGTGGTGTTCGTTAAAGCTTTATGGAAGGTTTATCTAGTCAAAAGTGTCTTTCAGGGAGTATGCATGGAGGAATAATATCTGTACCTCTTTCATTTCTATCTAAGCTTATGATAACATGTCAAGTCCTTTTATGATTCGAAGTCTTATGTTTTAGCCCCTATGTCATTGCATGCATTCATGTTTATATTGAGAAAGTTCATGGTGATTTTAACTCTCATGTTGAGATTTTGAAAATGGATTTTAAATGTATTGTTACATTCTTATTGGGGCTGCTTAATTCATGATTACTCTTCTCATATATGTTTCTCTGACATTCGGGGACGAATGTTCCTAAGGGGGAGATATTGTAACAACCACAAAAAGTGCCCGAAAATATACCTCGGAAGTGCCCAAAATTATAATTTCCATATATCTCAAAATCTGTTTATTATTTCAGAAATCTGACTTCATATTCTTGTTCAGGGGGTCAAATTTAGGGGGAGAAGGGTCTAACCGCGATTTTAGAGCGAACGATTCACAATTTTGATTTTCCAATTTTGACAACAATAGTGAGGTTAGCGTGTTTGGGGCGTGACGCGTCCCAGTGTTATTCCTGTCCCATTTTTTTTAACTCTGTCCAACACTTTTTAGTCTTGGGCCTAGGTGTTCTCACACGAGAAAATACCTATACTTAGCCATATTTTGCCTTCATATCATATAAGACATTCCCCAATACTCACTTAAACACTTAGTCTTATATTTCTCTCAAAATTCAAGTGCCCAAAATCCTCATCCGGATCTTAAGGTTTTCCTCTCAAGCTTCAAGTCTCCATCTCCAATTTTCTTCAAGGATTCTCCAAAGTCTAAGATATGTGGGTTTCTTTCATGGGTTCCTTTCACCCATGATGCCCAAGCTTCCTTTTTCTTAAAATTGCATGATTTAAAGTTGACTAACTCACAGGTCTTACTTATTATGAAATTCACTGTACACTATGTTGGTGTTTATGAAATGGTGATTGTTTTAACATGTTTTGATCTTGAAATCTAAGATCTATTGTAAGACTTGATAAAGGGTTTTGATGTATATTGCTTGAGGGTGTTACCAAGTATCTATTGAAGGTTTTACATTGAAATTTCTAGCATGATTTCACTCTTAAATTGCATGGTTTTACACTTGCACTACACACCCTATAAGTGTTTGATAAAATGTTCGGTTATGAATTCTTGAGGAATTGAAGGTCCAATGTATGCTTGATGAGTTGAATGACTAAATGATGATGAAATGATGATGGAATGATGATGAAAGTATTATATGTATATGATGACTATATGATGATGATATGAATGTTTATATAATTTGCTTTCATGAATGAGTACCTATGGTGTTGCAAGTAGATTGTTGGGTTTCCATGTTTGTTGTGCTCTTAAGAAAATGGAGAAAGTCTTTCCTTGTTGTTTGAAATGTAATGTTGTGATGAGCTAGTTCTATGATTTCTATTGAAAAGACCTAAAAGATTATATCGTAAAGCAGAAGACGTCTTATACCACCTACCAAAAAAATTATGTCGTATGATTGGGGTATTGGTAACACTCTCCAAAAAGGATATACCATAAGGTAAGTAGGGGTCATTAGGTCCATTTCATGAAGATTGGTAAGAAAGGTTGAGTATGTATTCCATATTGAGTTATATTCCTTAATCATGATTTACAAGCATGTTTTACCTTAAGCATTGTTCATGCATGCCATATTGCTAATGTACTATCTCTTGCTATGATTATGCATTTTGATTATTGCTTATCTCTTATTGTATTGCATCCTACATACTTAGTATATTCCAACATATTAACGCATACTCTAGCCCTGCTTGAGCATCTCGACCCACATGGCTAGTATGGTTTCACTCAAGCTTGTTGGTGAGTCCTCTATTCTGGAGGCGTTGCTTATGATCTTATGCTATGTTCTAAACTATCTTTCTTTTATGTATACATCAACTATGAGTATGAGCCCGGTTGCTTGTCTTGGCCCCCTGCTCTTATCTATATAGTAGATGTGTTGTTGGACATGTTATATACCCATGTTATAAGCCTTGACTTTCTTGTTCTTATTGTCTATGATATGGAAGTTTACCCTTAGCCCCAATTCCCTTAGGTTGTGCTTATCTTTTATTTGTCATTTTTAATTGCTTTCTCGACTAAGAAAGTGTAATGATATGCTATGAGGCTTGTCTGGGGTTCCTTCGGATTCCCCATTCGTCGGTCACGTCTAGGCCCTAGGCTTGGGACATGACAAACTTAGCCTAAATCATTCCATTATTTATTTTCATGTCATGCATTACATACCTACATGCCAGTACATTCCAAGTACTAATGCATACTTCAATGCCTGCATGATTTAACCATGTAGAGACCGACGCTCATCAATATCCTCCACGTGGTTAGCTTTGGATCATTGAAAGAAGAGAGTTGATGACTCCTCTAGTTTGGGGACAATATCCAATTTCTATCTTACTAATGTTGAGACTTTATTCCACTTTACTTTCTAGTTTGAGGGTGAGCCTTGAGCATGTCTCGGCTCCCGTCCTATTAATGCTTAGAGGTGTTGTTGGATACTACTCTATGTACCTATAATTTAATGTTGAGATTTCATGGAAACTTATCCATTAGACCCTATCCCTTCTATGATACGATTTGACGCTTTTGATAGTGATAGAAAGTGATGAAAGTCCTAAGTCTCTATTTCTCCATAGTTTGATCAGTCCTACTTACCTTTCCCTTAGTACTTATTTCCTATATGATTCATGCAAATCTCTTTCCCCTATCTATCCCCATAGCATGAGTCATAAACCCTTATTCCCCTAAAATTATTTGTTGAATATTTATTTTATATTTTGCATCCAAGGATGTGCAAACAATATGCTAAGAGGCTTATTTAGATTTCCTTCGGGCTTCTCATTTTCCGTGTCACATGTTGGCCCTAGACTTGGGTCGTGATAATTTTCAAAGCCCTTTTTATAAATGAGCAAAGATGGTGAAAAGATAATCCTTGCCCAAGATGGATCCTTTTGTGATAAGGATAATTCTCACTTGAATGGATTTCTAAAATTAATGAGCTTCTATTATGATAAAGTTATGATTTCAAGCTTAAGAATAAGTATATATATGACTATGCTATAAGTATTCCATAGGACTTGACTTAGTACCAAGAAGGCTTGAGATAGGGTTCGGTCAAATGGGTGTAAGGTTATCCACCTAAGGGTATCCTAGTAGTAATCGCTTTCCTAAAACTATGTACCACCATAGGAGCTCTTATAGACTAAGGCTAGTGGATCCACAACAGCAAAAGTTAAAGTTAAAGATGTGGATGCATAAATTGATAGAGTTCTATCTGACAAATAGTCTCCCTGCGCCAACATAGGGGGTTATGCTGAATTTCATATAATAGCTCACATGGTCTTAAAATATTGATTATAGTCTTTTTCCAAAAAGAATGTATATAATAAGTTAAGATGTTTATGTTGCCTCAATTATATTTTAATGATGCATTGATCATGCATTATCTCTTGAGCTCCATTCTTTTATTATAATTATGCATATTTCTCATTATGATATTTATGGTTCCTTGTTGCATTGCATTCCATGTACTTAGTACATTCAAAGTACTAATGCATATTTTATCTATATGATATCACCATGTAGAGTTCGGTGCTCCTCCTCCTCAACAGGTGGCTAGCTTGTGGGCGTTTGAAGACAAGTTGATTGGTGAGTCATTTAATTCAGGGACAACACCTTATTTCATCGAGCTTGAAGTATTATGACTTTTAGACTACTTCATTTGCTTCTTTGTTATTTTTACTTGAGGGTGAGATAGGAACATGCCTTAGCCCCCGATAAGTCCTTTATTAGAAGGTATTGTTGGATACTTAAGTTGGAGATTGAATCTTGTAGTGATTTTATGTTTGACGCCCCCTTAGTTCCATTTCCTCCGTTTAATTTAGCTTTTATTTATATTCAATACCTATGAAGGTGGGTAAGGCATTTTTGATTTTCTTATTCATCGTGTTACAACTACGCCTTCGGCTTGGGTCGTGACCGTAAAAAAGTTATTACTTGTGATTTTCTTAGTTATGCATCCAATAGTATAACTTACAAATCTTTTAATCTTGAAGATAATATAATCAGGTGATGCTATTTTCTATGAAAATAATTTTTTTTGGGGTTATATATAAATAGTATGTAGTCAAAAAATTGAACAAAATATTCTATCACTACCTAGTTCTTCTACTTCTACTTTAAAAAATAAAGAAATTGATGATTTTTAGTTAATAAGAAGTAAAAGAGCTAGAGTAGAAAAAGATTTTGGTCCTAATTTTATGTATTTAATATTGGAGATAACCCTCTCACTTTAAAAGAAGTTTTATCTTCACATGATGCAATTTTTTGGAAAGGGGCTGTAAATAACGAAATGAAATCAATAATTTCTAATAAAACTTGGAAGTTAGTTGATTTATCACCGGGTTATAAAATAATTGGTTGCAAATAAACTTATGAAAAAAGTTAAAACCAGATAGATGTAATGATAAATATAAGGTTAGACTAGATGCTAAAGGTTTTAAGCAACTAGAAGGTTTAGAGTTTTTTGACACTATTTCTCCAATAACTAGAATTATGTTCATTAGGCTTTGAATTATTATGGCTACAATTTTTATTTACATAATCATCAAATGGATGCGTAAACGGTTTTTTTAAAGACCTAAATGAAGAAATTTATATGGAACAGCCTCAGTGTTTTATTGAAGCAAGCCAAGAAAGCAAAATGTGTAAACTTACTAAATCTATATATGTCTTAAAACAAACACCAAAGTAATGGTATGAAAATTTTGATTCATGCATAAACAAAAATGGTTTCAAAACAAATGATTGTGATAAGTGCATATATCATATAAGTTTTGGAATAATTCACATATTATTATTTGTCAATATGTTGATGATTTATTGATCTTTGATTATAATATGCATGTTATTGATGAAGCAAAAAAGTTCTTAGAATTTATTTTGACATGAAAGATCTTGATCGGGTAAATTTTATTCTTGGAATAAAAATTACTAGAATATGTGATGGAATTTTTCTTGACCAGTCATATTATGTTGAGAAAATTTTTAAAAAAATATAACTTTCTTGATTACAAGCATATTTATAACTCCTTTATGAATGTTTGAAATATGTGACTAATTGTACTAGATCTAATTGTATATGCGGTATGAGTACTTAGCAGGTTTACAAGTAAGTCAGGTAATGAATATTGACATGCCATAATGAGAGTTATGAGATATTTAATTTGGAAAAAAATTTGTCGTTTGTTCTATAAAAATATCCAATTGTACTTGAAAGTTTTTCTGAGACATACTACAACACTTCATTAGGTGATGCTTGTTCTACTGCTGTTATATTTTTACTTTGGGTGGTGGTACTATATGTTGAATTTCAAAAAAAAAAATTTATAAGTGTTAGCTCTATCATGGAGGTTGAACTAATTGCTTTAGCTTCAGCAAGTGAGGGAGCGAATTAGTTGAGAGATTTATTATTTCAAATTCCTTATTATAAAAAACCAATTTCTCCTATTTTAATTCAACATGATAGCACCACTGCAATTGATAGAGTTCAAAACTGTTATTACAACTGTAAGTCCAGACCTATAAGAAGGAAACGCAGTAATATAAGACCATATTTGACAAGTAGTATGATTAATAATGATTATGTCAAATCTTGTGATAATCTTGCAGATAATCTTATTAAGGTCTTAATTAGAGAAGTCTAGAAAACATCGAGGGAGATGGGATTAAAGCCTAGAAATCCTTGTGTCATATATTAGGAAATCCAACGTGGGGACTAGAGATCCTAAAACCAAGTTTAATAAGAAAAAAGAATCATATAATGACTCGTTGTGAAAAATACACTATTTTTTCTTATTTCTTCCCTATGGTGTGAGTGCATTGATTCCTGTAATAAATTATAACGTTGAGTCTTAAAACTTTTAATGAAAATGTGTAGCCCATATGAGTAGGGTGTTAAACTTAGAGGAGCACCCTCAATAGATTTTACATATATGAGTATGGAAGTAGACCACTTCCTATGAGATTTGAGCTTATTCTCAAAAATACTTGTGAATTCGAGATAGCACAAGGTCATAATGTGTTGGCTTATAAAGCTCTTGTCATCACCTTGATTATTATGTATGAGTAGTGATATCTTATTTCCCTTAAGCAATCATAGTTCAAGTATGAGACCACTATAACTCTGAAGTAAAAGTTAATATTTCATTGAGGGGAGGTTCAATGCAAAGCACACCTCGATTATGCATAGTAGTCTTCCTTCGGCTAAGACTCTCTATAATATTAAAATGAGTGAGGGAATGTTGGTTGTGTTTTAATATTATTATATTTTGTTAAAGTTCCTAAATTGTCATTAGGTAAAGAAGAAAAAATATCGCTTACTCTTGTGCGAAGATTTTTCAATTTTATCAAAGCAGCATAGGACAAGCCATTATGTCTACTTCTTTCTCCATCCTATGTATTGGTAGTTAAAATTCTTGGAGTATCCTATCATTCTTACAGACTTTGTTGAGTAGCATTTTCTATTTTTTCCTTTGACACTACCTCTTTTTCTTGTTGTGATTCAAATATTACAACTCTAAGCATTTCATCCTTTTGAACTACTTCAGATTGAGCTTCATTATTCATTATTGATTTTATCATCTTTTTTTTTGTTGGTTCTCTCATGACTCTTTTTTACAAACTATTTTTTCCTTGATTGTGTCTTCCTTAATTGTGGATTTCTCTATTGTTCTCAGACTTACATTCATGTCCAAATATAATATATTCTTTGTAAAATATAAGTTTTCATTCATCTGTAATTTTTTGGGTAAAGATCTATTCTGTAGGAAATTTTCATTTCCTTTGACAATTTCTGGGTGGTATTTATTTCTACTAATATTATAATACAGAAAATCTTTGATTGTTTTGTTGTAATTATCAACTTGCTATCTTACTAAGAGTTCCTAGCCCTCAGCATTTGAGAGGGAGGTTTGGTAATCTGATCCATATGGGCATCACTATGGGTATCTCATGGTTAAAGCAAAAATCATGTATTCATTTTTTAAATATCAAAGGTCTGATGGTATATGGTCAAGAGTGCACAGATTTATCTCTATCTAAAATGCTTTTAAATTTCACAACATAAAATTCATCCTCATAGTAATAGAGGTCTACTTAGCTATGAAATACCAATATCAAGCTATGTAGTTTTTCATGTATAAAAATATAGGGACATCTCCAATTGTGTATAAGACTAGAGGATTGTTCCATTCCATAATTTTCTTCTCAATCTATGTTGTCTTTAGGACTACTGTAGGTTTTCCCTTAATGATTTGAGGTGGAATAAAAGTAAGTGAAATGCTAGTATTTGTTGTTTTGTTTATCATGAAGAGCTTTAACTTGTTTTTCTCTTTCTTCGGCAAATGATAACTCAAATTGAGTTGCCTAGCTATTTTAGTTGATAGATTGGTCCTTTAATGCTTTGCATCCTTGATTTCTCCTCTTGTTTGGCCAATTGAACGAACCTTCACAATAATTATAGTCTCCATTAATTTTCCATTCCCTCATTCTCTTGTAGTGAAAGAGATGTTACTAGATATTGCTTCATCACTTTGTTTCATACTAGCTAGTGGGGTTAAAATAGCAGTCATTTTTGTCACGACCCAACCTATGGGTCGTGACTGGTACCCGATAGGGGCACCCAGACAACATGACCAAATCAGATTCCAACATGAGTTACTATTCATTTTATAAAAATTTTGGCAGAGTTTCCTCTGTTTTATTGACTATCCACCTGAAACAGGAGAGTACAGTGAACTAACAGACAGAATACAAACATGAATATATAAACATGCGGGCCGACAAGGTCACCGCTGCGGTCCTGCCGCCTAATAAACATAGTACAGAGTCAAAATGCTCAGACAGGTGGCTAGGTGTCACATATCGAACATATATATATACGAGATACTGGAAACTAACAGATAGGACCCACACTCACCACGTATTCACAGACCTCTAATACAAATACATAGAATCAAATGACGGGACAGGACACCCGTCATACCCAGAATGCATAAAGTCTGAAATAACAGAATATCAACATAGTATACCAAATGAGGCTCCGAAATAGGGGAGCTCGTCAAGCAGCAGTGGAGGTCCTAAGCTGGAGGCCCTCTAGCCTGTACGTCGGGACCTGCGGGCATGAAACACAGCCCCCAAAGGAACGGGGGTCAGTACGAAAGACGTACCGAATATGTAAGGCAGAAAGTACATATGCTTATCGGAATAACCAAATGAATATAGACAGCAGAAGTACATATAGGGATTACAGCGGTCAAAAGATCATAGTTAAAGGTTGTTCTTTTTTTTTTTTTGTACGTATGTCAAAATATATCTTCAGCTTATTTCAAGAGT
>DF364545.1:6800-29607 GCA_000787875.1 Solanum virginianum | reverse complement strand
TAATGTTGTCTGCGTACCCCTATCGGGTACCAGTCACGGCCCATAGGTTGGGTCGTGACAATAATATTTTTTTTTAAAATTATTTTTTGCCATTTATTTAACATTTTAATTAATAGTTAAAAATAATTGTGAGGATATTATGACATGTCATTAATAAACATGACGTGGATATGACATGACGTTTATGTAAGAATGAGTGAGCTACACACATGGTTGAAGGGGTTTAAAAGTCTCATTTTAATCAAGTTTAAGTATTCAGTTGACAAAAGACCAAGTAAAAAGATTCATAATACAATCACATACAAGTACAAGGATCTATTAGACCATTCTACCATTAATAAATAATTATCACCTAAGTGATTTATTTATTTGAAATCATTGAAAATTCTGAAAGTTTTATACAAGTAAGATGATATATATTGTAATGCATGAACTGAGAGTTACGATTAATAAATAGGATTCACTAAAGTTATCTATTTATTTGAGTCATTATAATATGCTTAATGGATCATGTATAAATTATTCTAGATAAATGTATACTGGTAAAGGTTTGTTTACTCATAAGGAGATTTACCTTTGGATACTAGTTATACTTGATTAATTCATGAGAAGAGATATTAAAATTTCATTATTTAAAAAATTAAAACGTAATATCTTAGATTTTCAAGTGTATTAATTGAGAGGACAATTTGATATGAAGAGGTATTGTGTATCTTAGACAAAGAAGGACACAATGTATGCTTTATGCTCATGAGATAATTATTAGAAGAGAATGAATTTTCAAATCAAGATTTTTAATCCTTAATTATGCCTAAAGCAAATATTTTTCAAATTTGCTCATAGTTTAAAGTGGTCATGAATTTATGATCTCTAATTGACTTGAAATTTGATGGTTCCATCAAAAATCATTTAGATGGATTTTAGGTTGTTTGTCGGATTAAAATTTGATTTAAATATGATAAGGTCATTCTTCATGTCAGGTATATTTATCTTGAATTTAGAAAATGATTACACATGATGATTTAACAAAAAATGACATGTGATAAGAATATACGTCATATTTTTTAATTCGTAAAGATGCTTAAATCATGTGAACTTAAATTTGGTCATAGCTATGGAAATAGATTTTTTATACACTCGAATTGACCTGAAATTTGATAAGTTCATCAGAAATGGCCTAACTAGGAATACTCATTGTCATGCAGCTAGATTTTTGAGGTCATTAAGATGATTTTCAAGTTGTTCTTTCAAATTAAAATGTGATTTAGTATGAAAATAATCCTATATATCGATTTTATTTATGTTAGATATTGTAATGATTACATATGATTATTTAACATGAATTGATATATGATAAGGATATCAATCTCATATTTTTTTCTTAGATCATCTGAATCTGAATTTGGTCATAGATTTGGAGATAAATATTAACTTTGTACTCTAATTGATCTGCCCTGATATTTTTCATTAAATCATTTGAATCTGAATCTGATCATAGATTTGGAGATAAATATTAATTTTAAACTCTAATTGATTTGAAATTTGGTAGGTTCATAAAAAATGACTAAATTAAAAATATATCTGATATGCAGTGATTTGACAACTTCAAGTCATTTTAAATGATGATTTTAGGTGTTTTATTATATCTTAAAAATTAAATTTTATAAAAAATAACTCATCTATGATATAGTGGTGATAGACATTGTTCTCTATGACTTTCATGACTAAATTTTAGTGAAGTATTAGGTTCATGTGCTGGCGTTAGAACTTCCTCCATAATGGATGAAATCAATACAAGTCACTAGATTTAATCTGATCTCTAATTTTTGTACAATCACTGGTTCATAAGTGTTTGTTTTTGGATAAGAGAAACTCTCAGATAGGTTTCATACTGATAGTCTGATTTGATTGGATCAGATTGATTTGGATTGTATTCATTGCTCATCGTCTACTCTTTATTCTTGTTTTAGATAGACATTTGACATCTTGATTGAGCATTTTGAGTTATTATTATTCTACCTATATCTGTTTCACTCAACTATTTTACATACTCGTACATTTCACGTATTAACGTCCATTTGGGCCTGCATCTTTTCATGATGCAAAGACATGTACCAGAGATAGGGTACTTCATATTCCTAATTATATGCAAGATTCATGTTAGAAATTGTTATTTATTGATTTAAAATGTATGAAATGAGTTGTTATTTAATAACCATTTTCATTACTACTTTGGGTTGATGATTTCTTAAATGGATTGTGTTAAATCTTTGTCTGAATGCTATATTTTCGTCTAAATTATCAAATATATGTTCAAATGAGTATTTATTGTCATCTAATTGCATGAGTAAGAGGCTCATTCCAAGTCCAGTTCTGATGATTCAAAGGTCCATGTGACTAGGAATTCCACAATGGACTTGGTATGACTTTATATAATGGTTCTTGAAATTTGGTTTCAAACTATTTTTTACCAAGGTGACGCCCCATGGGCACCTCCACGAGCTGTGTGACTCACCACGGGGAATGTGAAGGGGCCTTGAGGTGACCCTTCGTCTTCTGTAACAAGTGTTACCTTGGAGTTTAAGACCAAGGCACGCACCACATGAACCCCACACAGTCCGTGTAACACTTTATAGACCATGTAGTGGCTTGTGTGATTGAGTCTTGGCCTTGAAAATCATATTTTGGCTAAGTCTTGTCACACATGAACCTCTCACGGACCGTATAACCCCTTCACAGTCTGTGAGGCCTTTCATATGGGCGCTGGAGTGAAATTTTTCTAAGTATGGGATCACTATCTCAGAACTTTATTGATAGAGAATTTTTCTAAGTGAAGTATCATGAGAGGCCACATGGTCCATGTGACCTCTATACGGGCCGTAAAACCCTCTAAGTGCAAATTTTTGAAGTATGAAATTACCATTTTGGACCTTCGATGGTGGAAAATTTCTAAGTGTTGAATCACGGAAGGGTCACACGATCTGTATGACCTTGTATGGATCTCTTGGTAGCTCGCCAACCATCTAACAACTTCTCTAAACAAAGAGATTGGAAACAATCGCAGATGACTTGCTTCTTGAGTAATTCCTTTGAAGGTAAATGGTGTATACATCCATGAAATTGCGGATGTTCTTGTGTGGATCCTCATGTGCTAAACCACTAAATAATCCCTTCAGCTGGAGCAATTGGAGCATAGTACTAGTCACGTGGAAAATCGGTCAGAAATGAGGCAATCTAATAGCACCAGTGCTACCCAATTGACATCATTGAGGTCTCCAACATCTTCACTATTATACTCTCTTGTGTTCTGATGACGTTCAAACCTATTACTCAATGGAAGCAGGGACGGGCGTTATAAGCATAATAACCCAACAAAAGAGTTGAGGTCAAATCCCATAGGGAATGGTGGTTCAAGAGGCAAGTGATCATTGAACTAGCAAAATTATAGAGTCTAGTTGAAGGATTACAATAAATAAAATTGAGATTGAGCTGACCACAACATCTAAATTAGCAAACTAACAACCGATTAAGAGAGATGTTGGGGATGTGCAAGTATAAGAGTAGATCAACTAAGTGGGGTCTAAATACTTGACTAATCGAGTTAAAGATGAGTGAATAGGCAAGGTTGCTAGTAACCAACACTTCAACTACGATAGCGAAGGTGTTTCACATGAATCTATCACGATGACATGTGCAAATCGCTCAAGAACTTGCCTGGACTGAGAAATTATAACAAACCACCTAATACCTTAGCCATTGGACCCATGGTTATGGCATTCAACTAAAATCCCAAAAGATTTCCAGCTAATACATCTATTCCACACTCTAACTACTCAAATCAAAGCAATAATTAGAGATCTAAAGTAAACTCCAAGTTTGCAATCTTAGGATTATAGATGAAACTTAGCAATAGATGTAAATGTAAAGTCACTCAGATTAACAAAAATATAGTCAAGATATCATAGACCTAGCATAAAATCAAAGACCTATTATATTATTTATTTATTTTTTTAATCAGGAACAGACCTATGCCAAAGGATCCCCACTTCTTTAGATGGTCAGGGATTGAGCCGCACACCCCCAAGCCTTATTATAAAATCCAAAAAAGAAATCGATACAAGGAGGAGGGCATAGACCTTATCTCCGGCCCTAGGTTGGTTCATAAGCAAGTCGTCCTACTAAAGACAACTCATTCATCACCAATACTCTAAGAAGCAAACAAAGAAATTCCTATGAGAGTACTCCTTTCATTACAATATCTAAAAAAGCATGAAATAAGGGAGACTCTCCCTTTACAAATAAAGAGAGAATGAAAAACAAATGAAAATACAAAAAAAAAAAACACATTTAGCAGCCACAAAAAATCTAAGGTGGATGTTTAATCTTCTTTAATCTTCTTCTTCTAAATTTGACCATGCCCATTTTGTCCATCAAATAAGCACCTTTGACCCTTGAAGGAAGCTGTTGATAAGTATAAAAATGCTGAAAAATGTCTGATCTGTGACTCCATTTTGAGAGCATATCAGTTGTAATATTTGCCTCTCTATAAGTATAAACCAATGATAAATTCTTACACTGAGTAGCAGCCTCTTTTAATTCACTAATGAACTAAAACAAAGACCAAGGGACCTCTTTGTTATTAGTAGCCCAATTAATCAGTAATTGAGAGTCGACTTCTAAAATAATATGCTAATAACCATGATTTACACACCATTGCAACCCACATGTGTAGAGAAGGAGTACCGATGCTCCTATCAGGAGGTACGAGAGGTTGGTTTTGGGAGACACATGGAGGGGTAGAGGTAGACTGAAGAAGTATTGAGGGAGGTGATAAGATAGGATTTGGCGAAACTTGATATCACCGAGGACATGACCTTAGATAGAAAGGAGTGGAGGTCGCAAATTAGAGTAGCAGGCTAATTGGTTGGTAAGGTTAGATGGATGTTTGGCCTTGGGGTATAGTAGGGTAGCAGGAGTAGTCATGTTTTATATCATGTGTTGTCATTATCAGTTGTATGTGTGTTAAATTTATCGTATTTACATATTGTTATGTGCTTTCTATTTTTATTCGCCCTTTCTATTCCCTTTCCTTTCCTTTTTGTTATATTCAGTTTATTATGCTTATGAGTTTTTGAGAAAAGGGTTTTCAGGAAACAACCACTCTACTTCTATGAGGTAGTGGTAAGGTCTGCGTACATTCTACCCTCCCCAGACCCCACTTGTGGGATTCCACTGGTATGTTATTGTTGTTGTTGTTGATACCTATTCCCAATGGAATAGTAAAAGCAAATTCCATTTCTCCTTGGTAGTCTCTCAGAATTCCACCAGCCCCAATGTAACCTGTATTGCTTAGTGCAGTACCATCTGTATTAAGATTAAAATAAGCACCTACAAGAGTCTTCCAAGCCACTGAAATGATTTTCACTTCATAAAAACATTCATCAACTTGTTTGGTCAGTTCACTCTAATTACCAGCCCAAACCAAATAAGGAAAAGATGTAATTAATAAATGAATGATATCGCTAGTGATCCAAAATTTAACTCTTGCTACAGTAGACTTCTTACCCCTATATTTTGATAAACATCTATTTTTCCAAAGATTCCAGCACACAAAAATGGGAAGCGCCTGAAACAAGAGCTTTTGGACTTTATGTTTTGATTTCCTATTCCATCAGTAATTCAACAAGGTGTGTAAAGGAGTGTGAGCATGCGTGATGCCAACTGAATCAGAGAAAAATTGCCAAATATGATTAGCAACATTCCCAGCAACAAAAATATGGTGTATGTTATCCATTCCAGGTCTAATGCAGCAAGAACACACTACTGGTTCCACCCCAAAAGATATGAGCTTGTCATTAGTGGGAAGTTATTTCTTAAAGCTCTCTAAAGCAAAAAAGACACCTTGAAGGGTATACTTTTATGCCATAACAGTGCAAAGCTATGACTCTTGTCCCTTTTCTATCTAATGCTCTCCCAGGCAGATGCAACAGTAAACTGACCACTCTCAGATAATCTCCAATTAGCTTCATCAGGAACATTAGCATTATAATGAACTTTAGTTTGCAATATTTTAATAGGAGGTGCATGTTGCCTTATCATACCCTCATTCCATTGTTCATCAATAAAAAATTGTTGCACCTTTGTGTTGCTCAATCTAACCCTATCAAAAACATGATAAGCAAGAGGTCCAATTCCCAACCAGTCATCCCACCAAAATGAGCATGAACCAGAGATTATTCTCTAGGAAATATGACTCTTCACTACTTCTCTACTTATGCTCAAGTACTTTCATACCAATGATTGACCTGTATCCCACTTCTTTGCTACTGGATTTGCCTTTTGACAATACTTAGCTTTCAAAACTGGACTCCATAAGGAATTACTACACCTGAATCTCCACCATTGTTTGAACTGAAATGCAGTGCATATGTCATTGAGATTTCTGACACCTATTCCACCCTCATCTTGTAGGAATCCAAGAGTTTCCCAAGATGCCTAATGGTACCTCCTTCTCTCTTGATTCCACCCCCAGAAAAAGTCTGCAGTCACACCTGTAATTTAATTCAAAGTAGTTTTGGATGGTGATATGGCTGATAAAGTATGGATTGGAATACATTCTTTACCAATGTCACTTTACCACCAAAATCAATATTTTAGCCTGCCAACCAGAGATCTTCTTAACAACTTTAGCCACAAGATCAGAATAATATATAATTCTCTGTCCCCCAATGTATAATAGACACCTCAAATACTTAATAGGACTATTCCTTTGAGAGAAACCAGTGATGGACTTGATCAATTCAACAGTATCTTGAAAGGGTTAACAGTGACCATGAAATTGCTTTTATCTTTGTTAACCAACTGATCAGACGTAGTTTCATAAGCAACTAGTGTGTCCATGATGACTTGAAGTGAATTACCATCAGTAGAAGCAAATATAATAATATCTTCAGCAAACCCAAGGTGATTAATTTGGGGTCCCCTAGTTTCCATGTAAAAACCTTTGTACTGATGTAAGGAATGAAGAGCATTGAGACTTCTAGACAACACTTCTGCACCCAAAACAAAGAGAGCTGGTGAAAGAGGATCCCTTTGCTTGAGGCCCCTAGTAGAGTGAAAAATCCTATGCATTGAACCATTTATGATGATGGAATACCAATTATTGCTCATAATCCTACATATCATATCTATGAACACCTCTGCAAATCCAAATCTTCTCAGAACCAAGCATGTGAATCACCAAGACACCATATCATATGCCTTGGCCATGTCTAGCTTGATTACTGTATTTTCACCTTCCCTGGGTCTTTTTATACCATGTATGATCTCTTGGGATAACATTATGTTTTCAGAAATACTCCTGCCTATGAAAAACCTTGATTTATTGGGAGAGATTATACCAGACAAAATAGGAGCCAATCTTCTGTACAATAACTTTAACACAATCTTATTTGAGAAATTACTCAAAATAATTGGTCTAAACTCATTCAACTTATTTGGATGCTGCACCTTAGGAAAAAGTACAAGACAAGCATGAGTCATGTACTTAGGCATGCTACTACCACAGGAAAAGGACTGAAAACCTTGAATAATTTCCCAACACTCTTGGAAAAACTTGCCACTAAACCCATCTGGACCAGCTGCTAAATGTGGACTCGTAGAAAAAATAACCTGTTTGAGCTCCTCCACTGTTGGCATGGCTTGTAAAATCTTGTTTTGTTCTTCACTAACCATTCTAGAAACTCAACATATGCTCATTGATTCTGCCTTATGACCAGTGAATATTTTTTGAAAATAATCACAAGCTGCAGCAACAATATTTTCATCACCTTACACCTATATGTCCTCTTCAGTACAAATCTTGTAGATGAATAACCTTCTTCTTCTACCTCTCATCAATGCATGAAAGTATCTGGAATTAGCATCACCTTCTCTAAACCACTGAAGTTGAGTTTTCTGCTTAAGAATAGACTCCTCCAATTTCAAATACTTTATGTATTCAGCATTGATACTATGCAGATGTGCCCTATTCTCTGGAGAGTTATCATTGATGATCTGATCCTCAGCAAGTCTAACCCTATCCTCAAAGTCCCTCATAGTAGCAAAAATATCACCATATTCTCTCTTTGACCGTTCACTAAATGCAGATGCAACTCTTTTCATTTTCTGATGGAACTTCCACATAGGACTGCCCCTAACATCTTCACTCCAATAATTTCTCACAGTATCCATAAAGGTAGCATTATCAACCTAACAATGAAGAAATTTAAAGTACTTGGTTTGACTGTTCTGTCTAGCAACATGGGGATTTTAGCCACTCATGCTCAAAAGTAAAGATTCAATACCAAATTCAGCAGCTAAGTACATCGGTATCAAGAATAGTAAGAGAAAAGTTTAATTAGACCACAAATGTCCACAATTTCTCCTTCTTCAAGCTTGAAATCCTCTAACCCTTGTACTATTGAGCAAGAAGGTTTTATGTACTCTATTATCACTCTCTCTCTATCTGTAAAAACTAATATGAACTCTATGTACAATGTCCTTTCTAACAGGTTTATATAGTCCATGCAAAATAAATGGGAGTTTGTGCACCGAGTAGTCATTCGACGGTCAAGGTCAGCCATCGCTAAGCACTCTGGAGATGCGCTAAATGTGCACTTGACTGCCTTCGTCTGCATATCTGAAGGCCTAAATTTCTGCAAGATTGGGCGACAGCTCCACACTCCACTGATCATGTTTGGCAATCCGCCAATCTTCACTGCCGTTTATGATAAGTTTTGAGTGTGGATTGAATTGACACATGTAGTGACCTTTTTGAACATTTGTTTGAACTTATTGAGCTATTATTATGAAGTATATTCTTGTGTATATTATTTATGTATATCGTTTGTGCACGTGTATTTTATAACTCTTGTTCCAAGGGTATTAAAGTAGTGAGTCAAGGATCTTACTAGGTTATATTTATATATAACCCACTCTTTACTTGCATGCCAATGTAGATACTGTTGTAGAGCGTGAGACTTGTGGCTAACAAGTTCATTCCTGTGGACTCTGTTGTTGAGGTGAGCCTTTGTATTGTTCGTGGAGGCTACTATTTCAACTTTATCTATTATGGCTTATATTTTTTTCTTGGAATTTGTATTCCTGACAGTTAAACTCATGTCACTCCATTAGATGCTCCATGATCTTATTGTGGGATTTGGGCTAGAGATATATATTTTGTTAAGTGATCTTTTTCTTTTGTAACTTGATATATGATTTTGGTTTGATTGTTATTCCATTTTTATGAGTAGTGATGAGGTTTGGTGTTGCACATACTGTATCTCTGTGCTTTGATAATTTGGATGCATGTATAGATGTTTGGTTCTCCCGACAGATGGTATTGGTGAGTGTCAAGTCACATTTAGTGGGTATTTTGGGATGTGACAAAATATTTCAAGCTCAACTAACCAGATTATCAAATAATTAAATTTTAAAAATTGTTATCTTAACTTTGAATGTCTTCTAAAGGTAACAATAACTATAGTATTGATTTTTGTAATTAAAAGAAATGCAAACTATTATATTATATAAATAAAAAAATAATACTCTAATTGGCATATTCAATCAAGTGAAATATTAAGTTTTTTTTTACATAAGTTTTAATAGTTTTTATAACAATTGACTCTATTGAAAAAGTTTTCGAAATATAATCAATAAAAGAGATTTAACCATTTATATTATTACAAAACATATAATAATCTATATATGTTTGTTATTGTGTTACAAAATATTATAATTAGAAATGTTATACTACCAATTAAAAAGTACTAATAAATAAAATATATGAAAAAGATAAAATAAATGTAATACTCTTTTTCAAATTTTGACTTTAGGCCATGCATTTTAGTGAGCTGTCATTGAGTGTGATAAATGCCTAACTGGCTTTCCGGTTCCTAGTTAGTTTCGGAGAGCAACCATAAAGAAACCGCATATCCAAGTAACAATTTCTGATTCATAGTCAGTTTCGGCGAGCAACCATAAGGAAATCGCGTATCCAAGTAACAATTAAGGAAATAAACGGGTAGTATTTATATATTATTTGGATATTAAAATATTATATACACCTATTAAGCCAACCAGACAAAGTCTAGCTTACTAAAAATATAGTACTCCTTAGAAAAGGAAATCAATTAATTTATTAATCTAATTAAAAAATGTTGTTACTATTTATACAAAGGCCGGACTAATGATTTAAGCATAATTGGAGCATCTCTATCTTTAAGTGGGTGTTTAACTATATTTTTCATTGTGAAATTTAAAAAAAAATAATCAACCTAAAATAATGCACACTTGAATTTGATCAGAATACAAATTCAAGTTGTTTATGACTTTACATGAGTAATGTGGAGTGAAAAAAAATGAAAACACCCTTAAGTTGTTTTTCAAATTCTTTAACTCAAGTTGAATTCTTAAGTTTTATGATCAAACATATTTGAATTCAAAGTTCAACTCTAGAAAAAAAATTATAGTAAAAAAATGTTATACTTACACTCCATATGATATAGTATATTATTAACTACGTATATTACAATACAACTATTAAAATAAAAATTAAAACTATAAGTATAATGTTTGCTCAGAGTTACTTTTGTGAAATTTTAAAATAGAGATAAAGTTGTTGATAAAACTTTTTATTCATGTCTTTTTTAGAAAAAAAAAAAACAATTTTTTAAAACATTTATCTTTTGAAATTCAACAATAACAACAACAGTATCATACCAGTGAAATCTCACAGGTGAGGTCTTAAGAGGGTAGAATGTAGAAATTATTTTCAAAAGATCCTTTGTTTAAATGTATCAACCCCAAATAAAATAAATAAATGTAAAACAACAGATAAAACAAAAAACAATGTTAATTCTACAAGAAAAATAATAAAAGTAGTAGAATACACAACCTCTACAATAATACACAACCTCCACTCCTTTCTATCTAAGGTCATGTCCTCGATGATATGAAGTTGTGCCATATCTTGTCTAATCATCTTCCCCCAATACTTTTTCAGTTGCCCCTGCCCCTTTTCATAACCTCTAAATTCAATCTTTCGCACCTCCTAACTGGGGCGTCGACACACCTACTCTTCACATGCCCAAACCATCTCAGTCTTGCTTCTCAGTCTTGCCTGTGATAGAGGCCATTCCCTGTTAGGTTATAGATCTTGATGTAATATTTAATGTACTATTAAATATTATTCTCCATGTAAAATATTTTGTATTCATATGTGTGTGTGTGTGTGTGTATATATATATGTCACACCACGTGGAGGTTGCCCATTATTGGGTGTTACCACGTTACATTTGTTCTTCCGTTTTAGAGAGAGAAAAAGACTGAGTGACTTCTTTTTCTTCAAGCTTTTTCTTCCTCTTCTTCTTGTTTGCAGATTGAATGTGTGAGGATATCCAATCCTAATAGCTTGTATCAGAGCTAGGAGAGATTCACCATGACTTGTGTTGATGGAGAGTTTGAAGGTTGGAATTGAGAAGTTTAATGGCTCTGATTTTAGGTTCTGAAAAGATGCAAATCGAAGATTCCTTGTATCAGAAGATCTTTATAAACCCTTGACTGGGTGAAGCCAGACTCCATGACTGAAGAACAATGGAAGCTCAAGGATGGACAAGCTCTAGGTTTGATCCGATTGACTTTGTCCAAAAACATGGCCGTCAACATCATGAAGAAGAAAACAACAGTAATCTGTTGAAATCTCTATCAAATATGTATGAGAAGTCCTCTGCGATGAACAAGGTATACTTGATGCATAGATTATTCAATTTACAAATGTTTGAAGGTGGATCTGTGGCTGACCATATCAATGAATTCAATAAGTCCACTGAGTTTTATTGATATTAATTTTGAAGATAAAATTAAGGATTTGATTTTGTTGTTATCTATGCTTGAGTCTTGGGATACTATTATTGTTGCAATTAGTAGTTCCCGTGGGTCTGAGAAATTAAAGTTTGATGAAATCCAAGATATTGTTCTCAGTGAAAGCATTCGCAAGAGAGAAATAGGAGAATCATCGGGTAATGCTCTCAGTGTTGACCAAAAGGTAGGACTAAACCCAAGGGTCAAAATACACATGGCAGATCAAAATTGAAGAATCGTGGAAAATTTCCACATAAATCAAATGTGGTATGTTGGAACTATGGAGAGAAGGGGCATTTTAAGATAAAGTGCAAAAAACCCAAGAAGAAGAAGCAGAATCATAATCACAGATCTGAAAATGATAATAACTCTGTAAATTCAGCAGAAGATATTGGAGATGCACTAGTTCTTAGTGTTGGCAGCACAATCGAATCCTGGATTCTTGAATCTGGTGCTTCTTTCCATTCGTCCCCAAGTAAGGAATTGTTTCAAAATTTCAAATCTGGATATCTTGAGAAAGTAAATCTTGCTAACAATGAGGTTGTGTGGATTGAAGGAAAGGGGGATGTCTGTATGCATACTTCAACATGCAATCAATGAATGTTGCAAGATGTCAGATATATTCCCACTCTCAAGAAGAATCTTATTTCTGTTGGTAAGTTGGACAACACAGGTTATACATCAGTGTTTGAAAATGATTCATGGAAGATTGTGAAAGGTGCTATGGTTGTAGCACTTAACACAAAAATTGGAATAGTATACACCAATGCTGGGTGTATAGACTTGGTTAATGTTACTGAAGGTGTTCACAATTCAAGTCTGTGGCATAATAGAATTGGACACATGAGCGTTAAAGGAATGAAGTTACTGATTAAAAGGTCAATGGAGAAGTGATAACATGGATCATCTCAAAATTGCTCCAAGAAAGTCCCTTTAAAACTGGTCATAACTTGTTCATGCGCCGAATTATTAGATTTGATGGCTGAAAGTGGTGATAAACTGAGAAATAAAATTATGTGGATAGGATCAGAATAATGACATGACCTTATCGAGAAAAAGAATTATATGTGTAGGCTTGGAATGATGACAACTATATTGGAAAATAGAAAATATATAGGTAGGGCCATATTGATGGCACGTCCCTACTAAAAAAGAGAAATTGTATGGTCGATTCCTGTGATAAATGGGCTTTCGGATGTCTTTCCAAAGATTTTCCTGATATTCCTCCTAAAAGGGAAGTAGACTTTGGCATAGATCCTCTTCTTGATACTCAACCTATTTTCTTTCCCCCTTACCGTATGACATCGACTAAATTAAAGGAGTTGAAGGATCAATTGAAAAATTTATTGGATAAAGGCTTATTACGCCAAGTATATCACCATAGGGTGCTACTATTTTATTTGTAAGAAAGATTAGGCAAAAAGGGGTCAAAATGGAAAAAGTGGGACCCATGCCCAAAAACCCAAATAATAACTCCAAAAATGACCCCCACGACACCCCAAGCCTACAATGTCACGACCCAAGCCTAGGGCCTAGACGTGACCGACGTATGGGGAAAACGAAGGAACCTCAAACAAGCCTCATAGAATATCATTACATATCCTTGGTCGCGGAAGCAATTAGAATGACAATAAGAGATAAATGTAAACAAGGGGAAATTGGGACTAAGGAGAACTTCTATATCATAAACATCAAGAGTCAATAGAGTCAAGCTCATAACATAGTTACATAATATGTCCAACAACACCTCTACTACATAGATAAGAGCGGGGTCCAAGATAAAGCAACCAGGCTCACCCTCATAGTTAATGCATAAGTCAAAGAGAAAGTCATAATACATAACAAGAGATTATAAGTAACGTCCCCGAAATAGAGGAATCACTAACAAACTTGAGTGAAATTGTGCTAGCCACGTGGGTGGAGATGCTCAAGCGGGGCTCCGGTTCCTACATGCTGATATTATCTATGCATAGAGTATATGTTATTACTTTGGAATGTACTAAGTATATAGGATGCAATGCAATGACAAATAGGGAATAATCAAAATGCATAATCATAGCAAGAAATATTACATTACAACATGGCATGCATGAACAATGCTTAAGGTAAAACATGATTGTAAATCATGATCAAGGAATGTAACTCATTATGGAATACATACTCAACCCTTTCTTACCAATCTTCATGAAATGGACCAAATGGCCCCTACTCACCTTACGGTATAACCCTTTTGGAGAGTATTAGCAATACCCTTATCGTACGACAAGTCTTTTTGGCAGATACTATAAGACGTCCCTTACCTTACGATAAAATCTTTTGAGTAGGAGCGTGATTCATTCTACCCTACGGCATGACCTTTTCAATAGAATGTCCACACCTTACGATATGATCTTTTCGGTGAGAACCATTAGTCTTTATACCTTACGGCATGGCCTTTTCGGTAGGCTGTCCATACCTTACGATATGATCTTTTCGGTAAGAACTATTAATTATTTTACCTTACGGCATGACTTTTTTGGTAGGGTGTCTATACCTTACGATTTGATCTTTTCGGTAGGAACTATTAGTTATTCTACCTTACGGCATGGCCTTTTCGGTAGGGAGTGCATACGTTACGATATGATTTTTTTGGTAGGAATATTAGTCTTTCTACCTTATGGCATGGCCTTTTCGATAAAGATCATAGAACAAGCTCATCACAAAATTTCATTTCAAACAAGGGAAGACCTTCTCCATTTTCTCAAGAGCATAACAACAAACACGAAAAATCGACAATCTACTTGCAACACCATAGGTACTCTTTCATGAAAGTAACTCATATAAACATTCCTATCATCATTATATAGTCATAATATACATACATTACTTCCATAATCATTTCATCATCATATAATCATCATATGTCCATTCAACTCAACATCTTTAATTCCTCAAGAAACTCTAACCGTACATTTTATCAAACACTTGGCGGGTGTGAAAAGATAGTATAAAAGTATGAAATATAGAGATGAAATCATGCAAGAAAATCCATTGTAAAACATAAATCAACACCTTGAAATACCCTCAAACAATATACATCAAAACTCCTCATTTTATAGTTGATCTAAGATTTATAGCTCAAAACATTGCAAAACAGTCACAACTTTACATAACTTTTACATAGTTCATAAACTTGTTCATACTAGTAAATCCATTTGTAAAATCAACTTTAAATCATAAAAATTAAGTATAAAGGAGATTAGGGCACCATGGGTGGAAGAACCCAATGGGTAAAACCTACATACCTTGACTTTGGGGAGTTTCTTGAAGAAGATTTCAAATGGAGACTTGGAGCTTGAAAGAAATCCATAGATTCAGAAAGAGATTGGGACACGTGAATCTTGAGGAGGACTTGGGGTTTGACTTGGTTTCCTTGAGTTCCCACAACATGTCTTGAAAACCTTAAGAATGAATGGAGAATTAGATGAAGATTGGAGAGGATTTTGAGAGGTTTTTGGTTGGTTTTTAGGGCTCAAAACGGCTAGACAATGAGGCACTTTCGTGTATATTGGTATAGGGTTATTACCCAATTTCCCTGGAGTAGAAAGAACAATTTTTCAGAAGTTTTTGAACTAGTCTGCATCAGGTCCTCGTCGTAGACCCGTCGTAGACAGCTACTGTTTTTGCGAAGTTTCACCAAAAATTATTTTTTTTGGCATGGACAAAGTATTCCTTGTAGGTACTTGTTTTCGCACACAATATTGCCCTCTAAACAAGAATATGAAGTTGGATTTTCGACATTCTGCACAGATTTTGAGATATTAAAAAAAATGCATCATAGGTCTTTTCGAGCTACATGAAGGGGTGTTTAAATATCCCTGATTTGAGATATAAGGGAATGACGATTATGGGGGCATTCCTAGGCAAGTGTGGGCATTTCAATATCTCCCCCTTGAGAGCATTCATCCCTGAATGTCGAAGAAACGTACATAAGAAGAGTAATCACGAAGAAATCAGCCCCAACAAGAATGAAATAATGCACTTAAACACCATTTTCAAAAATCTCAACCTAAATGAGAAAAATTGTCATGAACTTGTTAACATAAACGTGAATGCATGCAAATGACATAGGGGCTGAAACATAAGACTTGAAATCACAAAAAGAGATTTGACATGTTATCATAAGCTTGACTAGAATGAAAGAAATACGAACATTGCTTCTCCATGTCCGCACCAACTCCCTGAGAAACACAAACGAATACGACTCTTCCAAAGGGCCTTGGAGAACACCACATCATTATTAATTAATTTCTCCACTCACCCATCCAACACCTCCACCGGGACCTTCTCCTAAGCTAACTTATTCTCCACATCACCCACAATCCACAACTCAACCCTTTCTTACCAATCTTCATGAAATGGACCAAATGGCCCCTACTCACCTTACGGTATAACCCTTTTGGAGAGTATATACTATTATTGTTGCAATTAGTAGTTCCCGTGGGTCTGAGAAATTAAAGTTTGATGAAATTCCCCCTTAGGAGACGACCTCCACTCTATCATTCTCTCACCCAAAACTTCTAACTCCAATAAAGT
Source organism: Solanum virginianum (assembly GCA_000787875.1). Taxonomy (NCBI): domain Eukaryota; kingdom Viridiplantae; phylum Streptophyta; class Magnoliopsida; order Solanales; family Solanaceae; genus Solanum; species Solanum virginianum. The sequence continues at coordinate 13,131 of DF364545.1, read as the reverse complement.
GGAAATCAAGGCCTTGCCTAATCTAGACTTCTTAACCCAAAAAGATTTGGAACCACCAAGAATGCTACACCACCATGCTCAACATCCCTCAACCTAACTTCCAATCTAACTAATCGATAGACCCCACTAGTCTCCTCTTTGTCACCATCAACAACACATGCTAGGCTATCTAGAGCACCGACCGCAACATCAGCCTTACCGAGGAAAATGTTGCACACTCATATCATAATCCTTAAGGAGTTCTAACCACCTTCTTGTTACCCTCAACTCACAACTATCATAATTAGCAAACAACCTCTCATCTCCCAAGACTTACAACACTACCCCCAAATGGTTCGCAAGCTCTAACTAAATCAATGCTCCACCATTAGAGGCTACCATAAACATGCTAAGGTAGGGTTTTAAGACCCTATTCATGAGACCCATAAACACAACAAGTGCATAAGTCAACCAACAACTCCACTAATATTCGAAATGCTCTTTCCTAATCCGAGAGGACACTTAGTGATATCACCTACCCTCATCCACACTTGGGAACAAAACTCGAACCTCAAATTAACCTTAGAGAAGTGACTAACCTATAGTAGTTGACCATATAGATCGACCATCCCTACTCATCATATTACAACCTTACGGGTCCTATACTTATCGAAAGCATGCTATGGAAATAGCCAAACCACCTTAAGACCTCCGACACATCAAGCTAAGTTTAACCAAGATCACAAGACAAGACTTTTATGCAATAAGAACATAGGGCAACCCTTATAGACCCCTTTTAGCCACTATAGACTCATGCAACCATCCGGGACACACATATGAATCCTATTAGCACAAAGGAATAACACAAGGAATAGCAATTCTCGGACCTATCAAATCACCCTACTCAAAACATTGGTCACAACATTGGCCTTGCTTAGGGTCAACTAAGTCATAGGAGAAGCAATAGAAGGGAAGCTATTCACAAACTCCAGTAATAGCCCACTAAGTTCAAGAAGCTCCTAATATCCGATGAAGTCAAGGTCTAGGCTAATCTCTAATAACCTTCGTCTTACTAGGGTCCACATTAATACCATCACCCGGCACCACACGACCTAGGAAGGCAATGTCTTATAACCCAAACTCCCATTAATCCTATTTAACATCTATCTTTCTTCCTTAAACTTTGTAGTACTACCCTCAAATGACTCACATACACTTTCTCACTTAGGGAAATGAACCATCATACCACAACCACCATAAAACTAATAGAGCACGAACTTAAGATCTTATTCATGAGACTTATAGGCATAGACGGTACACTAGTCAAACCAAAAGATACTACCCCAAAATCAAAATATCGAAAAGGACTCTCAAGAACTCATTGATTACCGAAAACATCTCAATAGAAAATACCTTAGGTTCAACACCCCTAACTCTCTTAAAGTGATGAATGCAACCCTTAGGGATCAATTGTACCTTAAGATAAGAAATGGAATTACCTCCATTGCTAACACTTGACAACCTCCCACTCAAAGACGGGTTCATAGGGAGTCAGATTCTAACTCTATATGTTCTACCATCCATGAAGACAGAACATACATGCAACTATTCCATCCCAAGTATGACATCAAATCTACCACATCTACTCCAACAAGCAACAAGGCAAGACTTAATGCAATACAAACCTGGATCAACACCTATGAACCTTCTAGCAGCAATACACTCAACAAAAAAGATAGACACCAAAGGTTCATATAACAACTGGGGACACACAAGAAGTCCACTAGCAACCAAAAGTAATAATGAAAGGAATAGTGAAACTTGGATCCATCAAAAATCAAAAACCATCAACTTACCTTCCTTCGCCTTCCTCTTTGATACAACATAATCAACTAGAAGAGTAAAAAACAACAAAAATCAAAACATTCAACTTATCTTCCTTCGCCTTCCTCTTTGAAGTGACATGATCAACTAGAAGAGCAAAGAACAATCGTTGGGGGTGAGAAACTTACTCCAGCTCTATAGCATGACTTAGAATATGAAGAAGGAAAATGTTTCCTAAAATGTCTCATAGCCTCCTACTCATAGTTGTGGTGCATAACACAACCATGAATAAGACTCTAATCAACGCAGTGTGTTGGACTCCAAGGATTTAACAACCTAGTGCTCTGATACCACCTTTGTCATGACCCAAGACTAGGGCCTACACGTGATCGACAAATAGGGAACTTGAAAGAACCCCAAACAAGCCTCATAGCATATCACTACACATCCTTGGTCGTGGAAGCAATTAGAATGACAATGATAGATAAATGTAAATAATGGGAAATTGGGACTAAGGAGAAACTTTCATATCATAAACATCAAGAGTCAATTGAGTCAATCTCATAACATAGTTACATAACATGTCCAACAACACCTCTAGTACATAGATAAGAGCGGGGGCCAAGATAAAAAAACTGGGCTCACCTTCATAGTTAATACATAAGTCAAAGAGAAAGTCATAATACATAACAAGAGATCATAAGTAAACATCCCCAAAATGGAGGACTCGCCAACAAGCTTGAGTGAAATGTGCTAGCCACATAGGTGGAGATGCTCAAGCGGGGCTCTAGTTCCTACATGGAGATATCATATAGGTATAGAGTATGCGTTAGTACGTTGGAATGTACTAAGTATGTAAGATGCAATGCAACGAGAGATAGGCAATAATCAAAATGCATAATCATAGCAAGAAATACTACATTAGCAGCATGGCATGCATGAATAATGCTTAAGGTAAAACATGCTTGTAAATCATGATCAGGGAATGTAACTCATTATGGAATACATACTCAACCCTTTCTTACCAATCTTTATGAAATGGACCAAATAACTCCCACTCACCTTACGGTATAACCTTTTTAGATAGTGTATACTAATACCCCTATCGTATGAGATAGTCTTTTAGGTAGATAGTATAAAATATCCCCTACTTTATGATAAAATCTTTTGGGTAGGAGCCGTGATTCATTCTACCTTATGGCATGGCCTTTTCGATAGAATGTCCACACTTTACGATATGCTCTTTTTGATGGGAACCATTAGTCTTTATACCTTACGACATTGCCATTTCGATAGGGTATCCATACCTTATGATATGAACTTTTTGGTAGGAACTATTAGTTATTCTACCTTATGGCATGACCATTTTGGTAGGAACTATTAGTTATTCTACCTTAAGACATGATCTTTTCGGTAGGGGGTCCACAACTTATAATATGATCTTTTCGATAGGAACTATTAGTTATTTTACCTTACGACATGACCTTTTCGGTAGGGGGTCCATACCTTACAATATGATCTTTTTGATAGGAATCATTAGTCTTTCTACCTTACAACATGACCTTTTCGGTAGAGATCATAGAACTAGCTCATCACAACATTTCTTGTCAAATAACAAGGGAAGACCTTCTCCATTTTCTCAAGAGCATAACAACAAACATGGAAACCTAACAATCTACTTGCAACACCATAGGTACTTTTTCATGAAAGTAACTCATATAAACATTTCTATCATCATCATATAGTCATCATATACATACATTACTTCCATAATCATTTCATTATCATATAATCATGATATGACCATTCAACTCATAAGACATGCATTAGACCTTCAATTCCTTAAGAAACCATAACCAGATATTTTATCAAACACTTGGCGGGTATGAAATGGTAATAATTAGGGCACCATGGGTGGAAGAAAGTTATGGCCAAAATCTACATACCTTGACTTTGGAGAGTTTCTTGAGGAAGATTTCAAATGAAGACTTGGAGCTTGAATTAAATCCTTAGATTCAGAAAAAGATTGGGATACTTGAATCTTGAGGAAAACTTGAGGCTTGACTTGGTTTCCTTGAATTCCCACAAGACTTCTTGAAAACCTTGAGAATGAATGGAGAATTTAATGAAGATTAGAGAGGATTTTGGTTGATTTCTAGGGCTCAAAACGGCTAGACAATGAGGGATTTTTATGTATATAGGTATAGGATTATTACCCAATTGCCCTGGAGTAAAAAGAATAATTTTTCAAAAGTTTTTTAACAAGTCCGCATCAGGTCCGCATCGCGGACCATCACGGACAACTACTATTTTTTCTGAAGTTTCACCAAAAATTATTTTTCTTGGTACGGACAATTATACCTTGTAGGTACTCATTTAGCCACCCAACTTTGCCCTCTGAACAAGAATATGAGGTTGGATTTGCGAAATTCTGCATAAACTTTGAGATATTGAAAAATGCATCATAGGATCTTTTCAAGCTACGTAAAGAAGTGTTTAAAGATCTCTGATTTGAGATATAAGGGAATTGCGATCATGGGAGCATTCCTAGACAAGTGTGGGATATTTCATACAACTAAAAATTTGGCCCAAAATGAGCCCAGAAGATCCAGGAAAGGTCTAAAAATGGAGTTGGGAGCTCTACCGGGAAAACCATTCTTTTCAAAACTTTCTCGGTCAAATTTCGCTAAAATATTGAAAAATTGACATTATCCAAGAATATCACAACCTTTCTATTTGAAAATAGAGCAATTTAGACAAATTTCACTTAATTCCATTAATAAATGACCAAGATATCACAATGTAATGTTTTCACTAATTTTTGATATATAACTAGTGGAAATGAAGATTTTACCCCAAAATACATGCCAAAATCAAATTCTGACACTATCGCGGCATTTCTCGCAAAAGTACATACAACTTAGCCTTTTGAATCAACCAAATCGGATGAAAAATGAGCTCAAAAATACAGTGTGAAGTTGGGAGTGAAAATATAAACAATCTCCTGGGACAGGCCATACACACATATATATATCTACATATATATGGATGACACCTTGCTACCATGTGGCAGTGTTAGATTATGCCACATGGCAGCAAGTCCACATGCCACATCATCAACCTTTCATTACTCTTGCAATTTCTTTTGTTACCATTTTGGGCCTATTCAATACGAATTTTGATTTGATTGATGCCTATGGGTGTATGTTGTCTTATATTGATGTAATATGCTAATGGGAGGTCTAATTGTTGATTTTTGGAACACTATTACTTGATTTCTGTTATATTGTGACCTTGTTGGGCCTATCTGTTGTGGGTGCTTATGATATTCCTATTATTATTGCATGTTTATCTCCTTTATTGTGGTGGGCCAATTGATAGCATGGTTTCCTATTGGGCTTGTTCTGTTTTGACTATTGAATTCTACACTTCATTATCCTGTAATGATCTCCTTACTTTCTACACCGCATCAGTTGTATTTAGTATTAGACTTGTTTTTATCTTTTATAATTTGGTATGGGAACCCGATATTGTTGCGTATGAGAATGAAATAGGTCCAAATGAAGCAAAATGTTAGAGGACACCTTGTGAATTATTATTCAGTGTATTTATGATGATAGGAGTTTATATACTCTGACATTTAGAGTTTGCGGGGCAACTTTTTGATAAAATCTCCAGGTAAATTTGTCGATGGAAAGCTTTATTGGGCTTTATCTGCTGATGTTAATACACTCAATACAAGCATCATCATTTCTCTTGATTTAGGAGACAAGACATGGAAAAGGTTGATGCTTCCAACCAGTTATGGAGAAGGCACTTATCCTTTGACATTGGGAGTGGTGGGAAATGATCTTTCTGTGCTTTGTCCTAATTGTCATGAAGGAACTCATTATGATGTGTAGATTATGAAGCATATTTCTAGAGTTGAAGAGTCATGGACAAACATTTTCACCATCGACCATCTTAAAGAACTTGGGAGTTTATATTCTTTTCATCCATTTTCTCTACCAATCAAATAAGGGTGAAATTTTACTTTTGCTTCCTCCAGTTATCATGATATATGATGGTTTAACCAGACAACTAGAGTTGTTGATCAGTTTGAGGAATGCTATGCCGCAGAGATCTTCGTAGAAAGTCTTGTTGAACCCCTATTGGAGCAATATTTTACGAAAACATATTCTCAATATTCAGGGGCATATCAACTTTTAATGTAGTGTTTGATATTTCATAATTATATAACTAAGTGGAACTCTCAAATACCTTAATGACAGTTAACGCCCTAATGAAGGAAAAATTATTTATTAGCCAATTTCAGCTACAGGGGATCAGTTAATAAAGCTTACTTGCTTATGGATAGAGTACATTGATTTCTCTAATGAATAACATATTGTAAACCTTTTTGTTTTGTCGGACATAAAGGTCTAAGTTCAACCAGCGTCAATCTAAATCGTCAGCCAAATAAGTCAAGAACCAAAGTTCATCAAATACAACGTAGTAGTTATTCTAAAAGTAGTGCATCAAATCCGAA
>DF364546.1:23985-41727 GCA_000787875.1 Solanum virginianum | reverse complement strand
CATACCACAACATACATACAATCTTTATAACCCATAAAACAAGATTAAAACATACCTTTTCACTTTAACTTTACACTTGAGATAGGGTTCCAAAAGTGAAGAATAAATGCTTTTCTTGCTCCAACAACACTTCCAAGCTAATTAGGAGACTCAAAATAGTAAGTTTATACCATCAAAATAATTTTAGAATGGAAGAAAAGGAATTTTAAAATTCCAAGAAGTTGGCCGTGTGTTCTTCAACTTGTTCTTGTTATTTTCTTTGTTTTCCTAAGTATAAAGATAAGAAGATAAGAAATACTAAAATCTTACATATATAAATATATGTATGTACAAGAGTTGCCAAGTGTACCACACTTGGCCCAATTAAAACTCAACACCCATCAAGTGAGTCCCACCTTATCTTCAAGAAACAACTTTTAAAAATTCCTTTTTAGTCCCAAACTTTCTAATGATGGCACTTTAGTCTTGAATTCTCCAATAATGCCACTTTAGTCCCAAATTTTCCAATAATGCCACATTAGTCCCAAATTTTCTTAACTGTTCCAATGCACAAAATATGGGTTCTAACAGTATTAGTATATTTTCATATGTGATTAATAAATCCATGTCCAATTGAGGATCACATATAAACAATTATTAGTTATTTAAACAGTTGACTGTTGTTTATACTAAATAATCATATGTAAAAAATTTGTATTTAGGTAAGCAATCACCAATAACTTACCTACAAGAAAATAATCATATTCACCTGTAAACAGACAATTTGTATTTATGTAAGCAATCACCAATTGCTTACCTACAAGAAAACAATCATATTCACCTGTAAACAGCAGTAGTCAAAATAATTTAGATATTGATTCAGTCACAAATACGACACATTAATCTAGCTACAACTAAAAATTCAAGTAGCTACACTTGTGCTTGTTCCTTTATTTTGTCTCACAAGATAAGGACATGTAGTTCTTTTGTGGCCGAACTTTTTGCATATCGAGCATTTATTTTTTCTCTTTTTTGAACTTCATTCCAAGATTGAAGGCGCATTTTTTTATCTTCTTTCTTCATAGTTTGATCACCACATATGGACAAGGTATTTTACTAGCTAAAAGCTCTGGAGGAAGCTCCCAAAATTCTTCAGATGACATTGGATGAATTGACTTTTCATATACTCGTTTATATGTCCATATTATTTAAATGTCTCTCATGACTCTTGTTGTTGATATGAAATTCATGACTTCTTTCATGATGATAATATAGTGAATCTTCATCTCTTGATTATCATTGAAGAAATGAAATGAGCCTTTGGTGCTATCAAAAAAGGAAGTACCCGCACATCTATTAGACTTAATGTGCAGCTCAACATATAAATTTTATGTTCACTGGAATTTTCAAGGAAAAACCATTCACTACAATATTTGCTCGGGCAGTTAGAGGGCATGTTTACATTAGTCAAAGGCCATTATTATTGAATATGATGAAGAGAATCACTAAACAAAGAAAATTGGTGAAACTTGCCAAGATTAGATTTGATATTCCTAGCTTGATGCATAGGATGCACATGCACAAGAGCAACATGAGAAGGTTTTCACTTCAACAGAATTCAACATTAGTAAATCTGCAAAGAACAGACAAGCGACAAAAACTTATATATATCCTCTCCTTTGGAACAAGTGCCATTCATGCTCTTAAATTAGTGGTCTTTGATTAAGGTACTTCTTTGGCATAATAAATAAATATGCCCTTTAACTTGGCTTCAACTGGCATATAGGTGTGCACAAGTAGATACTTAAACTTGTATAAAAAAGAACTACTAAACACAAGCGTCCTTTGTGGCATAGTACACGTAGGACACCATATGGGACATAAAATTTCCATGTAGGATGCCGCATAAGATAAATATGTGTATCTGTTTATTTTTGTACAAGTTTAAGTGTATACTTATGCATACCCAAAAAAAGAGGACATAAATGTCAGTTAAGGTTATGTTAAGAGCACGTTTATGTATTATGTCTACTTCATTTAGTGGATGGACAGAAAAACCATTAATGGGTTACCTTTATGAAGTTATGGTTAGCTCTAAGGCTATTCAAAAGTCATTTAATAAGAATGAGTAGAACTATTTAAGAGTTTTTTAGATGATAGATAAAGGACTTTGGATCAATTTCATCCACCTTAATATGCTGCTGGGAATATTTTGAAAAAGTGGAACTCATGATAAATTTGAAGGGGATGTACCAGATTCACAGTCACTCTAACCTTCTGTGATGTCCTCTCTCCAACAATCACTGGGGAACACGAGAAGGAAGTTAAGAGAGTTATGAAAAAAGGCACAAGCTTTGGAAGCCCGTTTAGCAACTGCCAAGGATGAAGTCGAAGAGGTCAAGCTAGCTATCACACTTGAAGATAAGGAATTCGATGCATGCTCTGACATAAATTTGTCCAATGGTTTGGAACAAAAGAAGGAACATCTAGAGGCTTTGTGTCAAGATCTGATTAACTATAATTTATGCTTAGATTAGATTTATTTACCTTTTTTTTTCTTCTTTTGCTTATTTTATTTTCTTCAGAGTTTAGATGATATGTTAGATAATTTATGGTATTGATATTTTTTCTTGTCTTACATTATGCATCTTTATGACGTTTTTTCTTCTATTGTATTCTCCTAGTTGAATTTGCTTTAGTTGCAATCTTCAACAATCCTAACTTGACCCATAACATATAGACCAATAAGAACAACGTAAGCTCTTCTTGCAAACACTGTGAATATTAATGCTTCAACTTATAATATAAGTCTTAAGGACTTCCAAAGCTTGAACATTTTAACTTTCAAACTTGGTGACTTTCTTTTGTTAGTTTGAAGGCATTTAGCAATCTAGAACTTCAACTTGAAGGCTTCAACTTTCAACTCTGTAAAATTTGAAGACTCTGATTTTATCCACATGCTTGATTTGGGATCACCCTACAAGTTTGGGGGATTTAAATGCCTCAACTCCATACTTGGAGGATTTCAACTTGTAATCTTGGAAGATTTAAAGGCTTCAAGTCACGTGTTTGGAGGATTTAAAGACCCTCAAGTATACTGTTCGTGAAACTCATATTTGATAAAGGTTTGCCCCCATCGAGTCACTACTATTTGGTATGAGTCCAAAGTTTGATGAAAGGTAATCACAACTGTAACACTCATGTAAGAGATCAAGTGGGGACATATGATTTTTTGACACTCATGCAACTGAACTTAGAATATAATTCCAAGCGCCTACTACCTCAATGAAGAGGATCAAGTCACGATGTAGTTTTGGGAGAGTGAGTGTTTTTTTTATTTATTTTTGGTGTGCCATACACAGTTTATACTTTTGCGAGCCAAGAGTGACATGCAGTTTATACTCGTATGTCACGAAGCATAATCTTATTTCAAGGGTAGTACCTCTTAAGGAATTTTGCATTTATGGGACCTATCCTTAGGCTATCTGTATCAAAAAGTTTGTAAGCGCCATTTGAATATGCTTCTTGTACTACATATGGTCCATCCCACTTCAAGGTGAATTTTCCCTGGACTTATGGGAAGTGATAATGGGTCTCCTTACTACAAGGACTTGGTTTCCGACTTGAAAGCACCTCAGGCAAACCTTTTTGTTAAAAGCATGAGATAGACGAGCCTAATAACATTCAAGATTTTGTTGAGCTTTGAGCCTCTTTTCATCTAGCGCTTCTAACTCAGAGAGACGTAGTCAAGCATTCTCTTCTTTGGTAAGTCCCTCTTTAAGAACAAGTTTCAAGAAAGGTATCTGTCGCTCAAGTCGCAGGACTGCTTCAACTCCATAAGCAAGTGAATATGGGGTTGCTTGAGTTGGTGTGCAATATGTTGTCCTATATGCCCACAAAGATTCTTTCATTCTTTCATGCCAGTCTCATTTTGACTTGGAGAGTACTTTCTTCAGGAGATTGCATAGAGTCTTATTGAACGCTTTAGCAAGACCATTGACGGCAACATGATACATAGAGGATTTGCGCTTCTTAAAGCCAAAAAGATCAAAAATCTTATTCATCAATTTGTTATCAAATGACTTACCATTGTTGGTTATTATATATTGAGGAATATCAAATCAATATATGATATTTACTCGAATAAAGTTTGCAACATTCTCATTTTTTACTTCTTTAAAAGCGATAACTTCGGACCATTTTGAGAAGTAATTTGTTGCAGCCAAGATATACAGGTGCTCACCAGAAGATTTTGGGAGTTGTCCAACTACATTTAGTCCCCAACCATCGAATGGCCAAGATGCAACAATTGGTGTAAAACTTCAGGTGGTTGATGTATGAAATTTGGATGGAATTGACAAGCTTTGCACCTTTGAGCATAATCCAACCAATCTTTTACCATGGTTGGCCAATAATACCTCATTCTCTTTATCTGAAAGTGGAGCTTTGGTCTAGATTGATGTGATCCACATACTCCCGAATGTGCTTCTTGTAGAGCTTGACTTGCTTTTTCCTCTCCCAGACACCGGAGGAGTGCCCCCTCAAAAGATCTTCTATATAACGTGTTCTTATAGTAAAGGAAATGAGGTGCACGATGACAAATGTCAGTCCTCTTTCTTGCATCTTATGGGAGTATCCCATAACATAAGTAGTCGATGATAGCATATCGCCAGTCCTTTCTATTGACTTCAGAAACTGCAACAATATGCTCAAGCTTATCCTCTATATGTTAATCTTCATCTTGTGGTGGTACTACCCATTGTTGGCAGATAGTAACTTGCATTTGATCAGGAAGAGTTAGGGTTGAATCTAGAGTAGCTAAGGCATCAACAATTTTATTTTCCTTCCTCGGCACATGTTGAAGGGTTACATCTCGAAGCCATCCTATTAACTTTTGAGCATAACAGTGATATGGGCACAGTTTAGGCTTTCTGACCTCATAAGTTCCCAAAAGCTATTTGATCACTAGCTGAGAGTCACCAAAGACTTGCAGTTGTAATTATTTCATGTCGATGACCATTTCGAGACCAAGTATCAATGCTTGATATTCTGTAACATTATTGGAGCAACGTTGTTTCAATGTGAAGGAGAATGGTAGGACCTCTCCTTGTGAAGTCGTCTCTTCCTACACCAAATTAACTCCAAAACGTTGTTTCAATGTGAAGGAGAATGGTAGGACCTCTCCTTGTGAAGTGACAAACACCACTCTAGCTCTTGCTCCACCACGATGTGCAACCCCATCAAAGTATATCTTCCAAGGAGGTTGTATTTCAATAGCCATCGCATCTTCATCAGGGAGCTCATCAGTTAGCTCCCAATCATCTGGTATCGGATGGTTTGCCTAGAAGTCTACTAATGCTTATACCTTTACAACTTTTTATCTCAAACTGTTGGAATTGGAGATACCACCTTGCCAGTCGGTCGCTGAGGACTGGTTTTGATATGACAAACTTGATAGGATTTACTTTGGATATGAGACGAACAACGTGAGCTTGAAAATAATACTTCATCTTTTGAATTAAGAAGACTAGAGACAAACATTACTTTTCGATTGGTGAATAATTCAGCTCATTTGGTGTCATCATTTTGCTTAAGTTGTAGAGGGAGTTTTCTTTGCCTTCACTATTCTCTTGAGCTAATAGGGCTTCAACGGACCTTTCTTGTGCCCTAATGTAGAGTATCAATAACTTTCTAGGTATAGAGGCTGCTAGAACTAGAGGGTTTGCCAGATACACTTAGATACTTTCAAAAGCTTCACTACATGTTTGGCATCTCCTAGCTAGGTTCAAAATAAACCTCCTTAGGTAAGCTAACCTTCCTTGAAGGCTTTTTAACTCATGAATGTCTCGAGGCTAGGGAATCTTCAAGATAGCATCAACTTTATCTTGATCAATCTTGACCCCTCGAATGCACATAACAAAGACAAGAAATTTGCTAGAAGTTACCCCAAAGGCACATTTCAATGGGTTCATCCTTAGCTGATATCTTTAGAGCAATTCAAACACCATTCTTTAGTCTTTCAAATGGTCACCCCTCTTTCTTGACTTCACCACCAAGTCATTAACATAATATTTAAAATTTTTGTAGAGTAAGTCATTAAATATATTCTGCATAGCCCTTTGATATATGGCACCAATATTTTTTAGGCCAAAAGACATCACTTTGTAGCAATATATACCTTTAGGGGTGCGAAATACAGTGAGTTCTTCATCCTTTGGTGACATGCAGATTTGATTATAGCCAGAAGAACCATCCATGAATGACATTGCCTCATAACCAGTTGTAACATTAATCATTATCTCTGGAATGGGCTGTGGGAACTCATCTTTAGGACATGCATTGTTGAGATCTCTGAAGTCAACACAAACTCGAATTTATCCATTCTTCTTCCTCACAGGAATAGTGCTTGAAATCCATATGGGTTATTTAACTTCACGAATGAAGCCTGCGTCAATAAGCTTGTCGATTTCATTCTCAATCAATAGGACTAACTCTGGCCTAAAATGTCTTTGGGCCTGCTTCACAGGAATAGCATCATTCTTGACTGCCAATTAGTGAACTGCTATTTTAGGATATAAGCCAGGCATTTCTTTATAACTCTAAGCGAAGACATCCTTATACTCCTTGAGTAGATTCATATAAGCATTTTCTTTCTCAACTTCTAGAAAAGTGCTTAAGTAAGTTGGCCTTGAGTCTTCATCTGTGCCAAGGTTAACTTTCTTTAAAGGATCTATCATGGCTTTCACTTCTTCTTCCAGTTCAAGTGGAGCATCTCCAAACTCTTCTTCCTCTTATGGATCATTCTCACTAATAAATATGTGGTAACACCTAGCAATGTATTCTAATCCTCCATCAACCTTTACTTGAGATGAAGTATTGAGCTCCCTCAAAGCTGTAATATGATAAGAAGAGTCTATACTATCTTTATCTTCCTCACGTTCCTTAGTGAAAACCACGGTGTGAGTCTTTGCCTTTAGTACCTCTCCACATGAAACCATGAGTTCCACTTTTCACTTTATCCTAGAGGGAATCATGCTTTGGACATCCTTTTGGATAAGTGGAGTAAGTGCTGTCACCCTTAGGTAACTTCTCCGATGCTTCTTATTTTCTTTCTTCAATTGTCCCAGCCTCTCAAACATAGAAGTTCTCGTAGTGGGTTTTCCAAGTCTATCAAAGATAGAAGGCCTTTTGTTAGAAGAAGAAGACTCATATTCAATGGTGATGTAGTTATTACTTGCTCTTCTTATGGAAATACGGATCGGAGGTGGTTGGCTATAGCCCAAACCTTCGAGTGCCTTCCAGGTGACATCATCTTATAGGAGTTTCCCTAAATTGGATGGCTTATTAGGGTTGTATCCAGCTTTTGCAAGTAACTTGTAAGCATTTGGATCAAAGCCCTTTGTATGTTTTGTAGGGAATGACATATCCTGTGGTGGATTTTATGGGCCACAAACTTTCCCAGTAGCTTTGAAGACAAGTTGATTACATTAATGTGTTTGACAAGAAGAGTTAGCCCTCCCAGTATATTTCCTGAATATTAGATGATTGACTTGCCTCTTTCTTTACCTTTTGAAACATAGCGGGGTACAAAAGTTGGCTTCTTTTTCGAGGACATGATCTTCCCTTTATCTGGACTGGCTTGCCTCTTTCTTTACCTTCAGAACATAGTGGGGTACAAAAGTTGGCTTTTATTAGAGGACATGATCTTCCCTTTATCTGGACAAGACTCCAACTCCCCTATACTATCCTTGACCTTTCCAACCACCATATCAGATCTTTTGCTGGCAAGTGCATTGGACTTGGTTGATTTGACATCATCGAGTTTTGGTTCCTTCATAATATAATTCTTCAGATAGAATTTTGGATTAGCAAAGTGTGACTCTGCTTCAGTGAAAGGATTATCATCAGCAACTATTTTCCTTTCAATTCCATCTTAGAGATATTCCAAACATTGGTAGTAAGAGGATGAGATAATTTTGTTCTCATGCACCCAAGGCCTACTAAGCAATAGATTGTATGAAGTCTTTGCATCGATCACGTGCATCCATACACTAGATCGCAAATCACCAATATGGATTTCTAACTTAATGGAGCCTATAGACCTTTGCTCCCCTTGATTGAATCCTTGTATTAGCGGATGACTTTCACTAAGCTCCTCTATCGTGATGCTCAGTTCTTTCAATGTATGGATGGGTAGAATGTTAACCCTAGATCCCTCATCAATCAAAATTCTATTATCCTCTTCTTTAGCACGTGACCCACCATGTACAAAGGACGATTATGTTGCTTTTCACCAAATAGGAGATCATCCTCTATAAATGTGATTTTTGTATTGCATGCATATGCTTCTTGAGAAGAGAGTTCTGCAGGCTTCTTAGAAGATAAGGGAGACACTTTTGATGAGGTTTCGCCTGCTGCTCCTTCTTTATCCATTGGAGACATCTTTGATGAACTTTCACTTACTGTCTCTCCTTTGTTAGTGTTAAAGCATGATGCCTCATTGTTGTTTTGGGCAGTTTCAGTGTGAAACCAACTCGGCAAGAACTCTCCAAAAGTCACAGAATGTCATGTCTTCTGGTAGGGTGATGTATTTCCACCCTTTCTTTCTTTGGATGCATGACTAGCTTTTGCTTCTTTGGTCTCCTCACCATCCTTCCTCTGGTCGATTTCGTAGATAATTCTCTTCATGAAGTTATCTTGTTGCATCTTCATCTAGTCATGAGAATCCAACTTTCATCATAATCTCTATTAGTTTGGACTTTATTTGGCTCTAATAACTTCTTTTTTTTTAGAAGTATATATCTGGATTAGGTCAAGCGAGCCAAAAGTGATAGATATTTGGTTAGAACTTGCTTTCTCATCATCAAGGACAATCTTCTCCTCCCTAGCTAATTGCATGACTTTGTCCTTGAAGATGAAACATATCTCAAGATGATGACCCAAAAGTCTATAATATTTGCAATAGTTTAGATCATCCATCTTTCCAGCTTCATCAGATCATTTTGTCTCCGGTAACTTGATGAGCTTTAGTTTAACCAATTCACCAAATATTTGAGAAACATAACAATCCAGAAAGGGTTATTCTTTTTTTTGCATTTCCTTTAAAGTCAACTTTCGATTTGGACACCCCTGAAAAGTTGTTTTCATACTCTTCTTCCTATTTTCCTTTGTAGTGAATTTCACGAGCGATGCATTGACCATCATGGATTCCTTGTTATCATTTTTTAGCACAAATCTGCTCTATTTCTTTGGTCCCTGCTTGTTCTTTCCTTTGTGAGGATCGTGAACAAGCATTCCATCTTTTCCAGTTGAAGATATGCTCAACTCCATATCATGAGCACAAGATGCTAGATCTTCCAAAAGACTTAGGCTTGATCCTTTGTAGCATATAGAGAAACCTCTGGTGCATTCCTTGGGTACACATTTCTATTGCAGAAGCTTCACTAAGTCTATCTTTACAANGAATGCCATGTCATTTTGATACATGGCAGAGAAACCTCTGGTGCATTCCTTGGGTACACATTTCTATTGCAGAAGCTTCACTAAGTCTATCTTTACAGTTGAGACTTGTGTTCCTCCATCATTTTATGAAGTCAATGACTAGTTCATCCTTTCTTTGGTGAGTATTTGTGAGTTCTACCATGCTCACTATACGCTTTGTGCTATAGAAACGATTAAGAAATTCATGCTCTAGTTGATCCCAACTTTCAATGGAATGAGGCTTAAGATCTGTGTGCCAGTCAAAGGCATTTCCTTTCAAGGAACGGACGAATTATTTGACGTGTTGGTCTCTATAGGTCCCTGCATTATTACATGTCTCCACAAAGTGTGCAACGTGCTGCTTTGGATTTGGTTTGCCTTCGAATTGCTGAAATTTGGGGGGTTGATAACCGACAGACATTCTGAGGCTATCAATCCTTGGA
The DNA here is from genome assembly GCA_000787875.1 of Solanum virginianum. NCBI lineage: Eukaryota > Viridiplantae > Streptophyta > Magnoliopsida > Solanales > Solanaceae > Solanum > Solanum virginianum. Next base: position 31,825 of record DF364546.1, on the reverse strand, counting down.
CTGTAAGGCTTAGCATACATATGGGAAGACCTTGTGGAGATTTCATACTTGTCTTTAATGGTCCTTTCAATGAACTCCTTTAGTTGATCAAGTGGGATCATTCCTTCGGCAGAAACTGGCAGCTCCTTGAGAGTCAGTGCTTGATCAATAGAATTTTCAGTCTTTTGAATCTCAATACCTTTCCTAGGTGCATGGCTAGATTCCCCATCTAATAAGCCATCTAATTTATCCATCAACTTATCAATGCAAGACTCTTAGTGTTGCATATGCCTAGTCAGTCCTTCAATCATCTTTGCCAGACTTGTAAGTTGTACCTCAGTGGATGAAGCATTAGTTATCATCGCTTGTATGATTGTTGGAGGCATAGAAGAGTAGCATGTATTATCATAGAAGTTGATTTTCAGAGGTCTCGCATTATGTGATGCTTGTGGAGAAGATTCATTGGATGAGAACCGATCTTTCTTTGCAATAAAATTCTTAGAACCAGAGACCTCAAGAAGAGCTAAAGTCTGCTTCATCTTCTTAGCCACACTGCTTCCTCCGTCTGAATAATATGCAGAGGACCTTGCTCCCCTTGGAGTTGAAGATCCAAAATCAGAAGTTGGTACGGATGACACTTGCAGTGTTTGTTGTCGTAGCATAGTGGATTTTCTCCTTGTAACAGCTCCAACACTTCCAAAAGTAATACTCATAATTCCCCTTACTTCAGTGGAGAACTTGGAATCAATAACCTTGGAGGAAGTTGATTGGGAGTTGATCTTGTTTAAAGCCATTTGAATATTCTTTGATTCTTGAAAAGTTGAGATGAGAGGTAGAGATTGTCCCACTAGGTGTGCCAAAATTTGTATGGCAATAAAATTTGCGTCTAGAAAATATTATTCAAGATACGAAAAATATTGCTACAATCATAGTATTTTATTTCAAGGATGAGTTCTACAATCTCTATGAATCCTCTGATTTGCCTTTTCAAATATACATTCAAAGGCTCTGTAGCTTATTCTTGAATCTTGAAAAAACTTGATCTTGATTAACTGATTTGATAAACTTGAATTTGAACTTGATATGATCTTGTTCTTGAAGTTGATCTTAACTTGTACTTGAATCCAAGGGCTTTTGGGCTTGTTCTTGAATCTGGTGGTCTTGATCTTGATGCGTTCTTGAACTTGAATGCTTAATTTCTTGATTTCTTGAATTCTTCTTGCTTCTTGTAGAGAAATCTGCGCATTTGATCCACGAGCTTTCTTTAACTTCTTGTTAGAATTCTTGATCTTCGTTCTGAATTATGATGACTCCTTTATATAGTTGTAGAATAGAGGAGTCGTGATAGAATCAAACATTCTTCGGGCCAATCAAATTTAAGATGATATGGCGCAAGAATAGTGATAAGAACAGGTTTCTTGGCCTCTAGGATGAGAGGTCATTGGGCCTAACAAGGTGAACCATCTTTTGTAGTCCAAATAAATGAATTTGGACTTTTAATTAAATCCGTATCTTATTGGACTTAATTAGTTAACCCAATTATATTAATCCATAATATTTATTCTTGGACTAATATATTTTGAATTTAATATAATTTGAATCATATTATAAAATTTATTAAAAAATAAATTTTATATGATTACAGTCTTGAAGCCTTAATTTTCTTATTTTGGACATGTGATATAAGATGAAGGTTTGTGCTCTCTTTAGCTTGTTTTTAACCTTTGCTATGTATAGTTAACTAAAGTGATATCAGTCATCATTAAAGCATGATTTTCAATTTTCTTGTGATATATTTGCTGCATTTACTTTGATTTGAGTACAATAGTTTAGTTATATACGATGCGATGTTTGATTACTTGATTTCATTAATGCAATACCTTTTTAATGGAAATAGATTTGTTAGGATAATTATATACCTCGTAACACACAAAAGGAAAGTAAGCCCAATGGGATGCATTCAAAAAGCATGTTTGAATATTTTCTAGTCTTTATAATAAAGAAACAGTTAGAATGCTAGTAATAACAATTTCCCAGTTGGAAGTCTGCCCCAAGTAACAACAATGCTAGCTTTTAGAGACAGGTTTAACCCTTTCAATCAAGCCTGTGTGGATAATTACTCAACTGGTGGATAAACCATCAGCAATCATGTAAAATGATATTAACATAGTTGATTAAAGATAGTCTCACGTGCATCACTGTTAATTTTAACAATAAGAGTTGAAATTAGCTTTACAAACATAAACAGAGAGGTCCTCTTCTTCTCTGTTCATTCAACTAAAATTAGAACCAAATCAACTACTAAATCAGAACAAATCAACTATTAGTTCTATAGACTTTATGTCTGAGTTTGTTCCAAAAAACATGCCCCTATCAATTTTTTTTAGAAAAAAATTTCTCTTAGGTTAAACAATCCATAATGATTCTATCCTAGAATGTGCACAAATCCTCTTTATTTTTTTCCTCTCATCTCTACATTGTTACAACACTAATCCACTCAGTTTTGTTTAAAAACACATTGAAACAATTGTTGATCTCTCTGAAAAATCACTGCAGACATCTTCTTAAGTCGATTTCATCTCATATTGTTGAAAATTTTTAAGAATCCATCTTCTAAGTATCCATGGAGGCTTACTTTTGTCATGAATCATGTCAATCACTAATTTATAGTCATATTATATCATGATTATGTCATAGCCATTGTCACCAGATCGTTTTAAGCCAGAAGGTATTATGGTTTGCTTCAGCAAAGTGGCAACAACCTTTTCCTATTCCTTGAGTAAAGACCATTATGAGATATCCTCATAATTTCAAACTATTTCACCTACTCGGATAGTTCCATCCTCCCGCCTACTATAATCTGTGTTGATTTACACCCAACCAAATAAGAATATGTCTAGGCCACTATCATAGAGGCAATACACCAAATTCTATATACAAACACACTTCTCTATAAATATGGGTTGATCTTTTTTAAACGTCTATACTAATACATTTAGATTAGTAAAACAATAAGCAAACATACATCCAAGTTTTAGTAATAAATACACCATTATATGGTTAAAATGACCTAATAGCATTTACCCTCTCAACTTAGAGTTAAAATCTTTCAGAAAGTAAATATCCTTGTATACTTATCTTTTTATTACATCTTTTTGGTTATGGTTTGACATAATCAAATGTATTTCCTCTTTGGAGACTTCAATTGGTTCACCAGAAGTAGATAATACCAGTATGTTTCTCTTTCTATAAGTTATTTTGATTTTTAAAGGATGATGTTGCTATCTTGAAATTTGATCATATTTTTTTATCTTATTGTTATGAGTCCCTGCTCTGATGGAAGCTTCTTATGACAATGAGTTTTAGGAAATCAGTACTCCCAAGCCTTAGTGATTACCAAAATACTATATTTTAGCTTGGATTATATTTTTGATTCTAAAGAAAAATCATCGCTCGATCAGTGATCCAAAATAAGAATTTATATAGGAATCAAATTAAGGTTTTGAAATTGGGTAAAAAAGGGATAAATATTGAGAAATTCCAATTCAAAATTCAAAAAATTCCATTAAAGATAAACTATGAGCTAGATGAAGTTTTTAAGAAATTCTCAATGGACTTCAAATAGAAACTGGTTGATTTGAGACGAAGGAAGAATGAAGAACGCGATTGAGACACTTGGACAATTCTAGAAACTAGTCCCAGTTTCAGCATATTCCTCATTATTCTCAAGAAATAACATGACTCACACTATCTCTTCTCCTCTCTCATGTGTATGCTCTTTTGACATGTCTTCTTCCTCAACTCTCAATGAACTAGCAACCAAACTACTTTGAATTAGCAACTTCTCCTTCTAAATGACATATCCCTCTTCTCTCTGCCTTATACTCTCCGTACCCTTTAAAGTGTCTATATATCTTATGAAATAATACTATTATGTTCTTACCATTATATTTAAGACCTTAATTATGGTAGTGTATTATATTGAATTAGCAATATGGTTTAGATTTAGTTCTTGTTTGCCTTGTCAACATCACATGACAAATATTTGTACTTCTCTGCTTCTTGATGCATCTTCTCAATCTCTTTGTACTTCTCTGCTTCCTTAACCATCTTGTTGATCTTTTTCTTTGAGAGTCTTTCCTTGTCGTTGGTGATGGTAATCTTGTTATTTTGTTCGGTGGTCTTATCCTCAATAGTGACATTTAAGATACCATTAGCATCAATGTTAAAGCATATTGTGACTTGAGGAACTCCACTTGGAGCAGAAGGGATACCAGAAAGTTCAAATTTTCCAACCAAGTTGTTATCCCGTAGTGCTCTTTTTCTGACCTTCATACACTTGAATCAAGACACCAGGCTGGTAATCAGAGTTGGTTGAGAAGACCTGCTCCTTCTTGGTTGGGTTTGTGGTGTTTTTGTGAATCAACACAATCATGACATTGCCAACAGTTTCCAAACCAAGAGACATCCAACAACAAAAGGTCTTGCACCTTCTGATTACCCTCACGACTTAACATTGCAGCTTGCATTATAACACCATAAGCAACAGCCTCATTAGGGTTGATGCTCTTGCAAAGCTCCTTTCTATTGAAAAAGTCCTACAAAATTTGTTGAACCTTTGTGATTCTAGTGGAGCCACCACCCAAAATGACATCATGAACTGTGCTCTTGTCCATCTTAGCATCTCTCAAACACTTCTCAATTGGTTCCATATATTTCCTGAACATATCCATGTTAAGCTCTTCAAATCTAGCACGTATGACGGTGGAGTAAAAATAAATATCCTCATACAGAGAGTCAATTTCAATAGTGGTCTGAATAGTGGATGAAAGTGTACTCTTTGCTCTCTCACATGCAGTTCTCAACCTCCTGAGTGCCCTAGGATTACCACTGATTTCCTTTTTGTTCTTCTTGAACAAAATGATTCACCTTCATGTTATCAAAGTCCTCACCTCCAAGGAGGGTGTCTCCAGCAGTAGGTTTCACCTGAAAGATACCTTCTTCAATTGTTAGAAGAAAGACATCAAATATACCACCACCAAGATCAAAGATGAGCATATTCTTCTCACTAACAATCGTTGCCTTCTAATTAAGACCATAAGCAATAACATCTGTTGTAGGTTTATTAATAATATGCATCATATTAAGACCTGAAATAACACATGCATTTTTGGTGGCCTGACATTGAGACTTATTGAAGTTGGCCAGAATAGTAACCAAAAAATTCTTAATAGTTGATCCAAGGAAAGGTTCAACAGTCTCTTTCATCTTAACCTTCATCTTAGAAAATTACTTCTATGATAGAATATGCTTAAAATGTAAGTCCTCTATTTTTGTAACTTGCAACTTCTGGGCAATTGAAATAGTTGATGCTACTCTCAAACTTTATCTTTCAAGTCATTTTAATTTCATTGAAGTATCTATGTTTCTACAACTTGCACATATTACAATATTATGCTCTTCTTTACTCAAACGCTTTTATATATTTAGTTTTATTGACTTATTTTTATTAATATAATATAAAGCATTTGCAAGACTACAAGTGCATGGATTGATGTTATAAATATTTCTAATGCTGACACATTATTGATAAGTCAAATGAGCATTATTAATTTATTATCACATAATTGTAGAACTTCAAAACTATTGCCAAGTCATATGTGTTTGTGTACATATAGCTGATATATCTATTTTTTTCCCAAGTTACTTTATAATTTTTTATTTTTTTAATACATTTAATTGTATTCTAAAATTCTTTTACTTTAAAAGGAACATATGTCCAATAAAAAGTATGATATTAGATTTTAGCCTAGTTATAACGGTCTGATGGTAAAAAATTACTTAAATCTTACAATTCTTATATATTTTACATATTTTTAATCTAATTTTTTATGTATTCTCTAAGGTTATATATGGCACCTAAAGCAATATATGCAACTTTCTCTTGATAATCGTGTGGACAAAATCAACTTAGATGGGGTGAATAAGTTCTTAGATTATGCTTTTCGAGGAAAAGGAGACGAATGTGAAATTCGATGTCCTTGTTACAAATGTTGTACCACAATATTAAGAACTTGTGCAACTATTGACACATATTTGAAAGTATATGAAATAATTCAAATTTATACTTTCTGGTATCACCATAGGGAACATTTAGGTGAACCAGTGTCAGATACTGAAGATAAAGATGATGATGAAGTAGAAGATTGTGTGAGTAAAGATGAAGCAGAAGAATTATCGAAAGATTTGTATCCTAATGTTGATGGAGAAGCTACCCACACCAATTGTGATGATTTACTTGAAGAGGAACCAAATGTTGAAGTAAAAATATTTTTATAGCCTTCTGAAGGTTTTCGAGCAGCCACTATACCAAAACCCAAAGGCCTCAAAACATTCATCCTTGATTAAATTACTTCATATCAAAAGTATAGATCGTTGGAGTAATAAGTCATTTATCATGCTATTAAAAATATTGGAAGATGAGTTATTGCCTAATGGAGCCAATATTTCAAGTTCATATTACAAGGCAAAGAAGATAATTTGAGATCTTGAGCTTTCTTACAACAAGATTGGTGCTTGTACTAATAATTGCATGTTATACTAGAAAGAGGATAACTTACTTGATTCTTGTAAAATTTATGGTGCGTCCAGATGGAAAATAGATGCACATAGCGGGGAGACAAGGGATAAAAAGGGTATAAAAAATAGCATCAAAGACTTTACGTTATTTTCCTCTGAATCTTAGACTTTAGAGGTTGTTTATGTCTTCAAAAACATTTTGTCTAATGACATTACATATGGATAAAATAATTGATGATGGTATAATGAGGCACCCAACTGATTCAATGGCATGGAAATCATTTGATGAATTCATCCTTCATTTGTAGCCGAGTCTCGCAATTGACTTGGACTTGCTAGGGATAGATTTCAACCATTTTGCTATTCAAAGACTCCATATAGCATTTTTCATATGGTTCTTATTCCATATAATTTACCACCTTGGTTGTGTATGAAGCATGAGAATTTTATTTTGTCAATGCTTATTCCTGGTCCAAATGGTCATGCATTCAACCTCTAATAGAGGAATTGAAAGAGTTGTAAGAAGTTGGTGTTGAGACCTTTGATGCATCAACTAATTTTTTTTAAGTTGTGTGCTTCTTTGTTTTGGACTATCAATGACTGTTCAGCATATGAAAGTTTATTTGGATGAAGTACAAAAGGTAAATTAACATGTCCATCTTGCAATAAAGATATTTTCTCAATTTGATTGGCTAATTGTAAGAACCAGTGCTTTATGGTCATCAACGCTACCTTTCTTTTAGTCACAAATGGAGAAATAACAAGAAGTCATTTGATAGTACAATAGAGAAAAGGCTCCTACTGAAAATATATTCTGGAATTAAGATGCAAGATCTTCAAGGAAAACCATTAAAAAAGGATCCTAAGAAGAAGATGAAGATTTCACATATAAAACGAAAGGATAATTGGAATAAAAAAATATTTGTTTTGAAGTTCTATATTGGAAAGCTCTCTTAGTGCGACATAATTTGGATGTTATGCATATTGAGAAAAATATATGTGATAATATTTTGAGAATAATCATGAATGTCAAAGGAAAGGCCAAGGACACAAGTAAAACTTGATTAGACTTGCAGGAAATGAACATTAGACCAGAATTGCATCCAACCCAGAGGGGACAAAGTGGAACTTTAACTGCATGCTACACATTGTCTCCTGAAAATAAGCACAAAATTTTTCTTTTCTTGAAGAATTTTAAGGCACTTGATGGGTTCTAATCTAATATTTCTCAATGTGTGGATTTGAAAGATCACAAGATTTTGGGATTAAAGAGTCATGATCT